>CAWVNZ010001703.1:0-204836 GCA_963930735.1 Dioctria linearis | reverse complement strand
AAATTATTTTTTGAATAATTTACTATAGAAAAGGCAATCCCTGGCGTATTTAAAATTTGCGACAGTATAAAATTATTTTTCGAATAATTTACTATAGAAGAGGCAATCCCTGGCGGATTTGAAATTTGCGACAGTAGAAAATTATTTTTTGAATAATTTACTATAGAAAAGGCAATCCCTGGCGTAATTAAAATTTGCGACAGTTGAAAATTATTTTTTGAATAATTTACTATAGAAAAGGCAATCCCTGGCGTAATTAAAATTTGCGACAGTAGAAAATTATTTTTTGAATCATTTACTATAGAAAAGGCAATCCCTGGCGTAATTAAAATTTGCGACAGTTGAAAATTATTTTTTGAATAATTTACTATAGAAAAGGCAATCCCTGGGATATTTAAAATTTGCGACAGTTGAAAATTATTTTTTGAATAATTTACTATAGAAAAGGCAATCCCTGGCGTAGTTAAAATTTGCGACAGTATAAAATTATTTTTTGAATAATTTACTATAGAAAAGGCAATCCCTGGCGTAATTAAAATTTGCGACAGTAAAAAAATATTTTTTGAATAATTTACTATAGAAAAGGCAATCCCTGGCGTAATTAAAATTTGCGATAGTAAAAAATTAATTTTTGAATAATTTACTATAGAAAAGGCAATCCCTGGCGTAATTAAAATTTGCGACAGTTGAAAATTATTTATTGAATAATTTACTATAGAAAAGGCAATCCCTGCCGCAATTAAAATTTGCGACAGTAAAAAATTATTTTTTGAATAATTTACTATAGAAAAGGCAATCCCTGGCGCACTTAAAATTTGCGACAGTATAAAATTATTTTTTGAATAATTTACTATAGAAAAGGCAATCCCTGGCGTAATTAAAATTTGCGACAGTAGAAAATTATTTTTTGAATAATTTACTATAGAAAAGGCAATCCCTGGCGTAATTAAAATTTGCGACAGTAAAAAATTATTTTTTGAATAATTTACTATAGAAAAGGCAATCCCTGGCGTAATTAAAATTTGCGACAGTAGAAAATTATTTTTTGAATAATTTACTATAGAAAAGGCAATCCCTGGCGTAATTAAAATTTGCGACAGTAAAAAATAATTTTTTGAATATTTTACTATAGAAAAGGCAATCCCTGGCGTAATTAAAATTTGCGACAGTATAAAATTATTTTTTGAATAATTTACTATAGAAGAGGCAATCCCTGGCGTAATTAAAATTTGCGACAGTAGAAAATTATTTTTTGAAAAGTTTACTATAGAATAGGCAATCCCTGGCGTAATTAAAATTTGCGACAGTAAAAAATTATTTTTTGAATAATTTACTATAGAAAAGGCAATCCCTGGCGGATTTGAAATTTGCGACAGTTGAAAATTATTTTTTGAATAATTTACTATAGAAACGGCAATCCCTGGCGTAATTAAAATTTGCGACAGTAAAAAATTATTTTTTGAATAATTTACTATAGAAAAGGCAATCCCTGGCGTAATTAAAATTTGCGACAGTAGAAAATTATTTTTGAATAATTTACTATATAAAAGGCAATCCCTGGCGTAATTAAAATTTGCGACAGTTGAAAATTATTTTTTGAATAATTTACTATAGAAAAAGCAATCCCTGGTGGAT
This sequence comes from Dioctria linearis, assembly GCA_963930735.1. Taxonomy (NCBI): domain Eukaryota; kingdom Metazoa; phylum Arthropoda; class Insecta; order Diptera; family Asilidae; genus Dioctria; species Dioctria linearis. The sequence goes on along the minus strand of CAWVNZ010001703.1, from coordinate 203,201 downwards.
TTGATATTTGCGACAGTTGAAAATTATTTTTTGAATAATTTACTATAGAAAAGGCAATCCCTGGCGTAATTAAAATTTGCGTCAGTTGAAAATTATTTTTTGAATAATTTACTATAGAAAAGGCAATCCCTGGCGGATTTGAAATTTGCGACAGTTGAAAATTATTTTTTGAATAATTTACTATAGAAAAGGCAATCCCTGGCGTAATTAAAATTTGCGACAGTTGAAAATTATTTTTTGAATAATTTACTATAGAAAAGGCAATCCCTGGCGCAATTAAAATTTGCGACAGTTGAAAATTATTTTTTGAATAATTTACTATAGAAAAGGCAATCCCTGGCGTAATTAAAATTTGCGACAGTTGAAAATTATTTTTTGGATAATTTACTATAGAAAAGGCAATCCCTGGCGCAATTAAAACTTGCGATAGTAAGAAATTATTTTTTGAATAATTTACTATAGAAAAGGCAATCCCTGGCGTAATTAAAATTTGCGACAGTAGAAAATTAATTTGTGAGAAATTTACTATAGAAAAGGCAATCCCTGGCGTAATTAAAATTTGCGACAGTATAAAATTATTTTTTTGCAAAATTTACTATAGAAAAGCAATCCCTGGCGCAATTAAAATTTGCGACAGTTGAAAATTATTTTTTGAATAATTTACTATAGAAAAAGCAATCCTGGTGGATTTGAAATTTGCGACAGTTGAAAATTATTTTTTGAATAATTTACTATAGAAAAGGCAATCCCTGGCGTAATTAAAATTTGCGTCAGTTGAAAATTATTTTTTGAATAATTTACTATAGAAAAGGCAATCCCTGGCGGATTTGAAATTTGCGACAGTTGAAAATTATTTTTTGAATAATTTACTATAGAAAAGGCAATCCCTGGCGTAATTAAAATTTGCGACAGTTGAAAATTATTTTTTGAATAATTTACTATAGAAAAGGCAATCCCTGGCGCAATTAAAATTTGCGACAGTTGAAAATTATTTTTTGAATAATTTACTATAGAAAAGGCAATCCCTGGCGTAATTAAAATTTGCGACAGTTGAAAATTATTTTTTGGATAATTTACTATAGAAAAGGCAATCCCTGGCGCAATTAAAACTTGCGATAGTAAGAAATTATTTTTTGAATAATTTACTATAGAAAAGGCAATCCCTGGCGTAATTAAAATTTGCGACAGTAGAAAATTAATTTGTGAGAAATTTACTATAGAAAAGGCAAACCCTGGCGTAATTAAAATTTGCGACAGTATAAAATTATTTTTTTGCAAAATTTACTATAGAAAAGCAATCCCTGGCGCAATTAAAATTTGCGACAATTGAATATTATTTTTTGAATAATTTACTATAGAAAAGGAAATCCCTGGCGTAATTAAAATTTGCGACAATTGAAAATTATTTTTTGAATAATTTACTACAGAAAAGGCAATCCCTGGCGTAATTAAAATTTGCGAAAGTTGAAAATTATTTTTTGAACAATTTACTATAGAAAAGCCAATCCCTGGCGTATTTAAAATTTGCGACAGTAAAAAATTATTTTTTGAATAATTTACTATAGAAAAGGCAATTTTATACTGTCGCAAATTTTAATTACGCCAGGGATTGCCTTTTCTATAGTAAATTATTCAAAAAATAATTTTTTACTGTCGCAAATTGTAATTGCGCCAGGGATTGCCTTTTCTATAGTAAATTATTCAAAAAATAATTTTTTACTGTCGCAAATTGTAATTGCTCCAGGGATTGCCTTTTCTATAGTAAATTTTTCAAAAATAATTTTATACTGTCGCAAACTTTAATTGCGCCAGGGATTGCCTTTTCTATAGTAAACTTTTCAAAAAATAATTTTCTACTGTCGCAAATTTTAATTGCGCCAGGGATTGCCTTTTCTATAGTAAATTATTCAAAAAATAATTTTATACTGTCGCAAATTTTAATTACGCCAGGGATTGCCTTTTCTATAGTAAATTATTCAAAAAATAATTTTCAACTGTCGCAAATTTTAATTACGCCAGGGATTGCCTTTTCTATAGTAATTTATTCAAAAAATAATTTTTTACTGTCGCAAATTTTAATTACGCCAGGGATTGCCTTTTCTATAGTAAATTATTCAAAAAAAAATTTTTTTACTGTCGCAAATTTCAAATCCGCCAGGGATTGCCCTTTCTACAGTAAATTTCGCAAAAAATAATTTTTTACTGTCGCAAATTTTAATTGCGCCAGGGATTGCCTTTTCTACAGTAAATTATTCAAAAAATAATTTTTTACTGTCGCAAATTTTAATTGCGCCAGGGATTGCCTTTTCTATAGTAAATTATTCAAAAAATAATTTTTTACTGTCGCAAATTTTAATTACGCCAGGGATTGCCTTTTCTATAGTAAATTATTCAAAAAATAATTTTATACTGTCGCAAATTTTAAGTGCGCCAAGGATTGCCTTTTCTATAGTAAATTATTCAAAAAATAATTTTCTACTGTCGCAAATTTTAATTGCGCCAGGGATTGCCTTTTCTATAGTAAATTATTCAAAAAATAATTTTTTACTCTCGCAAATTTTAAATATCCCAGGGATAGCCTTTTCTATAGTAAATTATTCAAAAAATAATTTTCTACTGTCGCAAATTTTAATTACGCCAGGGATTGCCTTTTCTATAGTAAATTATTCAAAAAATAATTTTCTACTGTCGCAAATTTTAATTACGCCAGGGATTGCCATTTCTATAGTAAAATTTTCAAAAAATAATTTTATACTGTCGCAAATTTTAATTGCGCCAGTGATTGCCTTTTCTATAGTAAATTATTCAAAAAATAATTTTATACTGTCGCAAATTTTAATTACGCCAGGGATTGCCTTTTCTATAGTAAATTATTCAAAAAATAATTTTCTACTGTCGCAAATTTTAATTACGCCAGGGATGGCCTTTTCTATAGTAAATTATTCAAAAAATAATTTTCAACTGTCGCAAATTTTAATTACGCCAGGGATTGCCTTTTCTATAGTAAATTATTCAAAAAATAATTTTCAACTGTCGCAAATTTTAATTACGCCAGGGATTGCCCTTTCTATAGTAAATTATTCAAAAAATAATTTTTTACTGTCGCAAATTTCAAATCCGCCAGGGATTGCCTTTTCTATAGTAAATTACTCAAAAAATAATTTTCTACTGTCGCAAATTTTAATTACGCCAGGGATTGCCTTTTCTATAGTAAATTATTCAAAAAATAATTTTCTACTGTCGCAAATTTTAATTACGCCAGGGATTGCCTTTTTATAGTAAATTTTTCAAAAAATTATTTTCTACTGTCGCAAATTTTAAATATCCCAGGGATTGCCTTTTCTATAGTAAATTATTCAAAAAAATAATTTTCAACTGTCGCAAATTTTAATTGCGCCAGGGATTACCTTTTCTATAGTAAATAATTCAAAAAATTATTTTATACTGTCGCAAATTTTAATTACGCCAGGGATTGCCTTTTCTATAGTAAATTATTCAAAAAATAATTTTCAACTGTCGCAAATTTTAAATATCCCAGGGATTGCCTATTCTATAGTATATTATTCAAAAAATAATTTTCTACTGTCGCAAATTTTAATTACGCCAGGGATTGCCTTTTCTATAGTAAATTTTTCAAAAAATTATTTTTTACTGTCGCAAATTTTAAATATCCCAGGGATTGCCGTTTCTATAGTAAATTATTCAAAAAATAATTTTCAACTGTCGCAAATTTTAATTGCGCCAGGGATTGCCTTTTCTATAGTAAATTATTCAAAAAATAATTTTATACTGTAGCAAATTTTAAATATCCCAGGGATTGCCTTTTCTATAGTAAATTATTCAAAAAATAATTTTCAATTGTCGCAAATTTTAATTACGCCAGGGATTGCCTTTTCTATAGTAAATTTTGCAAAAAAATAATTTTTTACTGTCGCAAATTTTAAATATCCCAGGGATTGCCTTTTCTATAGTAAATTTCTCACAAATTAATTTTTTACTGTCGCAAATTTTAAATACGCCAGGGATTGCCTTTTCTATAGTAAATTATTCAAAAAATAATTTTCAACTGTCGCAAATTTTAATTACGCCAGGGATTGCCTTTTCTATAGTAAATTATTCAAAAAATAATTTCTTACTGTCGCAAATTTTAAATACGCCAGGTATTGCCTTTTCTATAGTAAATTATTCAAAAAATAATTTTCAACTGTCGCAAATTTTAAGTGCGCCAGGGATTGCCTTTTCTATAGTAAATTATTCAAAAAATAATTTTTTACTATCGCAAGTTTTAATTGCGCCAGGGATTGCCTTTTCTATAGTAAACTATTCAAAAAATAATTTTCTACTGTCGCAAATTTTAATTACGCCAGGGATTGCCTTTTCTATAGTAAATTATTCAAAAAATAATTTTTTGCTGTCGCAAATTTTAAATATCCCAGGGATTGCCTTTTCTATAGTAAATTTCTCACAAATTAATTTTCAACTGTCGCAAATTTTAATTGCGCCAGGGATTGCCTTTTCTATAGTAAATTATTCAAAAAATAATTTTCAACTGTCGCAAATTTTAATTGCGCCAGGGATTGCTTTTCTATAGTAAATTATTCAAAAAATAATTTTCAACTGTCGCAAATTTTAATTACGCCAGGGATTGCCTTTTCTATAGTAAATTATTCAAAAAATAATTTTATACTGTCGCAAATTTTAAATACGCCAGGGATTGCCTTTTCTATAGTAAATTATTCAAAAAATAATTTTCAACTGTCGCAAATTTTAATTACGCCAGGGATTGCCTTTTCTATAGTAAATTATTCAAAAAATAATTTTTTACTGTCGCAAATTTCAAATCCGCCAGGGATTGCCTTTTCTATAGTAAATTATTCAAAAAATAATTTTATACTGTCGCAAATTTTAATTGCGCCAGGGATTGCCTTTTCTATAGTAAATTATTCAAAAAATAATTTTTTACTGTCGCAAATTTTAAGTGCGCCAGGGATTGCCTTTTCTATAGTAAATTATTAAAAAAATAATTTTTTACTGTCGCAAATTTCAAATCCGCCAGGTATTGCCTTTTCTATAGTAAATTATTCAAAAAATAATTTTTTACTGTCGCAAATTTTAATTACGCCAGGGATTGCCTTTTCTATAGTAAATTATTCAAAAAATAATTTTATACTGTCGCAAATTTTAAATACGCCAGGGATTGCCTTTTCTATAGTAAATTATTCAAAAAATAATTTTCAACTGTCGCAAATTTTAATTACGCCAGGGATTGCCTTTTCTATAGTAAATTATTCAAAAAATAATTTTTTACTGTCGCAAATTTCAAATCCGCCAGGGATTGCCTTTTCTATAGTAAATTATTCAAAAAATAATTTTATACTGTCGCAAATTTTAATTGCGCCAGGGATTGCCTTTTCTATAGTAAATTATTCAAAAAATAATTTTCTACTGTCGCAAATTTTAATTGGGCCAGGGATTGCCTTTTCTATAGTAAATTATTCAAAAAATAATTTTCTACTGTCGCAAATTTTAATTACGCCAGGGATTGCCTTTTCTATAGTAAATTATTCAAAAAATAATTTTCAACTGTCGCAAATTTTAATTACGCCAGGGATTGCCTTTTCTATAGTAAATTATTCAAAAAATAATTTTTTACTGTCGCAAATTTTAAATACGCCAGGGATTGCCTTTTCTATAGTAAATTATTCAAAAAATAATTTTCAACTGTCGCAAATTTTAATTGCGCCAGGGATTGCCTTTTCTATAGTAAATTATTCAAAAAATAATTTTCAACTGTCGCAAATTTTAATTGCGCCAGGGATTGCCTTTTCTATAGTAAATTATTCAAAAAATAATTTTCAACTGTCGCAAATTTTAATTACGCCAGGGATTGCCTTTTCTGTAGTAAATTATTCAAAAAATAATTTTATACTGTCGCAAATTTTAAATACGCCAGGGATTGCCTTTTCTATAGTAAATTATTCAAAAAATAATTTTCAACTGTCGCAAATTTTAATTACGCCAGGGATTGCCTTTTCTATAGTAAATTATTCAAAAAATAATTTTTTACTGTCGCAAATTTCAAATCCGCCAGGGATTGCCTTTTCTATAGTAAATTATTCAAAAAATAATTTTATACTGTCGCAAATTTTAATTGCGCCAGGGATTGCCTTTTCTATAGTAAATTATTCAAAAAATAATTTTCTACTGTCGCAAATTTTAACTACGCCAGGGATTGCCTTTTCTATAGTAAATTTTTCAAAAAATAATTTTATACTGTCGCAAATTTTAATTGCGCCAGGGATTGCCTTTTCTATAGTAAATTATTCAAAAAATAATTTTTTACTGTCGCAAATTTCAAATCCGCCAGGGATTGCCTTTTCTACAGTAAATTATTCAAAAAATAATTTTCAACTGTCGCAAATTTTAATTACGCCAGGGATTGCCTTTTCTATAGTAAATTATTCAAAAAATAATTTTATACTGTCGCAAATTTTAATTGCGCCAGGGATTGCCTTTTCTATAGTAAATTATTCAAAAAATAAGTTTATACTGTCGCAAATTTTAATTACGCCAGGGATTGCCTTTTCTATAGTAAATTTCTCACAAATTAATTTTCAACTGTCGCAAATTTTAAATACGTCAGGGATTGCCTTTTTTATAGTAAATTATTCAAAAAATAATTTTCAACTGTCGCAAATTTTAATTACGCCAGGGATTGCCTTTTCTATAGTAAATTATTCAAAAAATAATTTCTTACTGTCGCAAATTTTAAATACGCCAGGGATTGCCTTTTCTATAGTAAATTATTCAAAAAATAATTTTCAACTGTCGCAAATTTTAAGTGCGCCATGGATTGCCTTTTCTATAGTAAATTATTCAAAAAATAATTTTCAACTGTCGCAAATTTTAATTACGCCAGGGATTGCCTTTTCTATAGTAAATTATTCAAAAAATAATTTTTTACTGTCGCAAATTTTAAATACGCCAGGGATTGCCTTTTCTATAGTAAATTACTCAATAAATAATTTTTTACTATCGCAAGTTTTAATTGCGCCAGGGATTGCCTTTTCTATAGTAAATTATTCAAAAAATAATTTTCTACTGTCGCAAATTTTAATTACGCCAGGGATTGCCTTTTCTATAGTAAATTATTCAAAAAATAATTTTTTACTGTAGCAAATTTTAAATATCCCAGGGATTGCCTTTTCTATAGTAAATTTCTCACAAATTAATTTTCAACTGTCGCAAATTTTAAATACGCCAGGGATTGCCTTTTCTATTGTAAATTATTCAAAAAATAATTTTCTACTGTCGCAAATTTTAATTACGCCAGGGATTGCCTTTTCTATAGTAAATTATTCAAAAAAAAATTTTCAACTGTCGCAAATTTTAATTACGCCAGGGATTGCCTTTTCTATAGTAAATTATTCAAAAAATAATTTTTTACTGTCGCAAATTTTAAATACGCCAGGGATTGCCTTTTCTATAGTAAATTATTCAAAAAATAATTTTCAACTGTCGCAAATTTTAATTGCGTCAGGGATTGCTTTTTCTATAGTAAATTATTCAAAAAATAATTTTCAACTGTCGCAAATTTTAATTGCGCCAGGGATTGCCTTTTCTATAGTAAATTATTCAAAAAATAATTTTCAACTGTCGCAAATTTTAATTACGCCAGGGATTGCCTTTTCTATAGTAAATTATTCAAAAAATAATTTTATATTGTCGCAAATTTTAAATACGCCAGGGATTGCCTTTTCTATAGTAAATTATTCAAAAAATAATTTTTTACTGTCGCAAATTTTAAGTGCGCCAGGGATTGCCTTTTCTATAGTAAATTATTCAAAAAATAATTTTTTACTGTCGCAAATTTCAAATCCGCCAGGGATTGCCTTTTCTATAGTAAATTATTCAAAAAATAATTTTATATTGTCGCAAATTTTAATTGCGCCAGGGATTGCCTTTTCTATTGTAAATTATTCAAAAAATAATTTTATACTGTCGCAAATTTTAATTACGCCAGGGATTGCCTTTTCTATAGTAAATTTCTCACAAATTAATTTTCAACTTTCGCAAATTTTAAATACGCCAGGGATTGCCTTTTCTATAGTAAATTATTCAAAAAATAATTTTCAACTGTCGCAAATTTTAATTGCGTCAGGGATTGCCTTTTCTATAGTAAATTATTCAAAAAATAATTTTCAACTGTCGCAAATTTTAATTGCGCCAGGGATTGCCTTTTCTATAGTAAATTATTCAAAAAATAATTTTCAACTGTCGCAAATTTTAATTACGCCAGGGATTGCCTTTTCTATAGTAAATTATTCAAAAAATAATTTTATATTGTCGCAAATTTTAAATACGCCAGCGATTGCCTTTTCTATAGTAAATTATTCAAAAAATAATTTTCAACTGTCGCAAATTTTAATTACGCCAGGGATTGCCTTTTCTATAGTAAATTATTCAAAAAATAATTTTTTACTGTCGCAAATTTTAAATACGCCAGGGATTGCCTTTTCTATAGTAAATTATTCAAAAAATAATTTTCAACTGTCGCAAATTTTAATTGCGCCAGGGATTGCCTTTTCTATAGTAAATTATTCAAAAAATAATTTTTTACTATCGCAAGTTTTAATTGCGCCAGGGATTGCCTTTTCTATAGTAAATTATTCAAAAAATAATTTTCTACTGTCGCAAATTTTAATTACGCCAGGGATTGCCTTTTCTATAGTAAATTATTCAAAAAATAATTTTTTACTGTAGCAAATTTTAAATATCCCAGGGATTGCCTTTTCTATAGTAAATTTCTCACAAATTAATTTTCAACTGTCGCAAATTTTAAATACGCCAGGGATTGCCTTTTCTATAGTAAATTATTCAAAAAATAATTTTCTACTCTCGCAAATTTTAATTACGCCAGGGATTGCCTTTTCTATAGTAAATTATTCAAAAAATAATTTTCAACTGTCGCAAATTTTAATTACGCCAGGGATTGCCTTTTCTATAGTAAATTATTCAAAAAATAATTTTTTACTGTCGCAAATTTCAAATCCGCCAGGGATTGCCTTTTCTATAGTAAATTATTCAAAAAATAATTTTATACTGTCGCAAATTTTAATTGCGCCAGGGATTGCCTTTTCTATAGTAAATTATTTAAAAAATAATTTTCTACTGTCGCAAATTTTAATTACGCCAGGGATTGCCTTCTCTATAGTAAATTATTCAAAAAATAATTTTATATTGTCGCAAATTTTAAATACGCCAGGGATTGCCTTTTCTATAGTAAATTATTCAAAAAATAATTTTCAACTGTCGCAAATTTTAATTACGCCAGGGATTGCCTTTTCTATAGTAAATTATTCAAAAAATAATTTTTTACTGTCGCAAATTTCAAATCCGCCAGGGATTGCCTTTTCTATAGTAAATTATTCAAAAAATAATTTTATACTGTCGCAAATTTTAATTGCGCCAGGGATTGCCTTTTCTATAGTAAATTATTCAAAAAATAATTTTTTACTGTCGCAAATTTTAAGTGCGCCAGGGATTGCCTTTTCTATAGTAAATTTTGCAAAAAAATAATTTTTTACTGTCGCAAATTTTAAATATCCCAGGGATTGCCTTTTCTATAGTAAATTTCTCACAAATTAATTTTTTACTGTCGCAAATTTTAATTGCGCCAGGGATTGCCTTTCTATAGTAAATTATTCAAAAAATAATTTTATACTGTCGCAAATTTTAATTGCGCCAGGGATTGCCTTTTCTATAGTAAATTATTCAAAAAATAATTTTTTACTGTCGCATATTTTAAGTGCGCCAGGGATTGCCTTTTCTATAGTAAATTTTGCAAAAAAATAATTTTCAACTGTCGCAAATTTCAAATCCGCCAGGGATTGCCTTTTCTATAGTAAATTATTCAAAAAATAATTTTCTACTGTCGCAAATTTGAATTGCGCCAGGGATTGCCTTTTCTATAGTAAATTATTCAAAAAATAATTTTCTACTGTCGCAAATTTTAATTACGCCAGGGATTGCCTTTTCTATAGTAAATTATTCAAAAAATAATTTTCAACTGTCGCAAATTTTAATTACGCCAGGGATTGCTTTTTCTATAGTAAATTATTCAAAAAATAATTTTTTACTGTCGCAAATTTTAAATACGCCAGGGATTGCCTTTTCTATAGTAAATTATTCAAAAAATTATTTTCAACTGTCGCAAATTTCAATTGCGCCAGGGATTGCCTTTTCTATAGTAAATTATTCAAAAAATAATTTTCAACTGTCGCAACTTTTAATTGCGCCAGGGATTGCCTTTTCTATAGTAAATTATTCAAAAAATAATTTTTTACTGTCGCAAATTTCAAATCCGCCAGGGATTGCCTTTTCTATAGTAAATTATTCAAAAAATAATTTTTTACTGTCGCAAATTTTAATTACGCCAGGGATTGCCTTTTCTATAGTAAATTATTCAAAAAATAATTTTCAACTGTCGCAAATTTCAAATCCGCCAGGGATTGCCTTTTCTATAGTAAATTATTCAAAAAATAATTTTCTACTGTCGCAAATTTTAATTGCGCCAGGGATTGCCTTTTCTATAGTAAATTATTCAAAAAATAATTTTTTGCTGTCGCAAATTTTAATTACGCCAGGGATTGCCTTTTCTATAGTAAATTATTCAAAAAATAATTTTCAACTGTCGCAAATTTTAATTGCGCCAGGGATTGCCTTTTCTATAGTAAATTATTCAAAAAATAATTTTCTACTGTCGCAAATTTTAATTGCGCCAGGGATTGCTTTTTCTATAGTAAATTATTCAAAAAATAATTTTTTACTGTAGCAAATTTTAAATACGCCAGGGATTGCCTTTTCTATAGTAAATTTTGCAAAAAAATAATTTTTTACTGTCGCAAATTTTAGATATCCCAGGGATTGCCTTTTCTATAGTAAATTTCTCACAAATTAATTTTTTACTGTCGCAAATTTTAAATACGCCAGGGATTGCCTTTTCTATAGTAAATTTTGCAAAAAAATAATTTTTTACTGTCGCAAATTTAAATATCCCAGGGATTGCCTTTTCTATAGTAAATTATTCAAAAAATAATTTTATACTGTCGCAAATTTTAATTACGCCATGGATTGCCTTTTCTATAGTAAATTATTCAAAAAATAATTTTCAACTGTTGCAAATTTTAATTACGCCAGGGATTGCCTTTTCTATAGTAAATTATTCAAAAAATAATTTTTTCCTGTCGCAAATTTCAAATCCGCCAGGGATTGCCTTTTCTATAGTAAATTATTCAAAAAATAATTTTCTACTGTCGCAAATTTTAATTAAGCCAGGGATTGCCTTTTCTATAGTAAATTATTCAAAAAATAATTTTATACTGTCGCAAATTTTAAGTGCGCCAGGGATTGCCTTTTCTATAGTAAATTATTCAAAATATAATTTTCTACTGTCGCAAATTTTAATTGCGCCAGGGATTGCCTTTTCTATAGTAAATTATTCAAAAAATAATTTTATACTGTCGCAAATTTTAAATACGCCAGGGATTGCCTTTTCTATAGTAAATTATTCAAAAAATAATTTTATACTGTCGCAAATTTTAATTACGCCAGGGATTGCCTTTTCTATAGTAAATTATTCAAAAAATAATTTTTTACTGTCGCAAATTTCAAATCCGCCAGGGATTGCCTTTTCTATAGTAAATTATTCAAAAAATAATTTTCTACTGTCGCAAATTTTAATTACGCCAGGGATTGCCTTTTTCTATAGTAAATTATTCAAAAAATAATTTTCTACTGCCGCAAATTTTAATTACGCCAGGGATTGCCTTTTCTATAGTAAATTATTCAAAAAATAATTTTCTACTGTCGCAAATTTTAAGAGCGCCAGGGATTGCCTTTTCTATAGTAAATTTTGCAAAAAATAATTTTTTACTGTCGAAAATTTTAATTGCGCCAGGGATTGCCTTTTCTATAGTAAATTATTCAAAAAATAATTTTCAACTGTCGCAAATTTTAATTACGCCAGGGATTGCCTTTTCTATAGTAAATTATTCAAAAAATAATTTTTTACTGTCGCAAATTTCAAATCCGCCAGGGATTGCCTTTTCTATAGTAAATTATTCAAAAAATAATTTTCAACTGTCGCAAATTTTAATTACGCCAGGGATTGCCTTTTCTATAGTAAATTATTCAAAAAATAATTTTCTACTGTCGCAAATTTTAATTACGCTAGGGATTGCCTTTTCTATAGTAAATTATTCAAAAAATAATTTTTTACTGTCGCAAATTTTAATTGCGCCAGGGATTGCCTTTCCTACAGTAAATTTTTCAAAATATTAATTTTTTACTGTCGCAAAATTTAACTACACCAGGGATTGCATATTCTATAGTAAATTATTCAAAAAATAATTTTTTACTGTCGCAAATTTTAGGTGCGCCAGGGATTGCCTTTTCTATAGTAAATTTTGCAAAAAATAATTTTTTACTGTCGCAAATTTTAATTGCGCCAGGGATTGCCTTTTCTATAGTAAATTACTCAAAAAATAATTTTCAACTGTCGCAAATTTTGATTACGCCAGGGATTGCCTTTTCTATAGTAAATTATTCAAAAAATAATTTTTTACTGTCGCAAATTTCAAATCCGCCAGGGATTGCCTTTTCTATAGTAAATTATTCAAAAAATAATTTTCAACTGTCGCAAATTTTAATTACGCCAGGGATTGCCTTTTCTATAGTAAATTATTCAAAAAATAATTTTCTACTGTCGCAAATTTTAATTACGCCAGGGATTGCCTTTTCTATAGTAAATTATTCAAAAAATAATTTTTTACTGTCGCAAACTTTAATTGCGCCAGGGATTGCCTTTTCTACAGTAAATTTTTCAAAATATTAATTTTTTACTGTCGCAAATTTTAAATACGCCAGGGATTGCCTTTTCTATAGTAAATTATTCAAAAAATAATTTTTTACTGTCGCAAATTTTAAATATCCCAGGGATTGCCTTTTCTATAGTAAATTTCTCACAAATTAATTTTTTACTGTCGCAAATTTTAAATATCCCAGGGATTGCCTTTTCTATAGTAAATTTCTCACAAATTAATTTTTTACTGTCGCAAATTTTAAAAACGCCAGGGATTGCCTTTTCTATAGCAAATTATTCAAAAAATAATTTTTTACTGTCGCAAATTTTAATTACGCCAGGGATTGCCTTTTCTATAGTAAATTATTCAAAAAATAATTTTATACTGTCGCAAATTTTAAGTGCGCCAGGGATTGCCTTTTCTATAGTAAATTATTCAAAAAATAATTTTCTACTGTCGCAAATTTTAATTGCGCCAGGGATTGCCTTTTCTATAGTAAATTATTCAAAAAATAATTTTCTACTGTCGCAAATTTTAATTACGCCAGGGATTGCCTTTTCTATAGTAAATTATTCAAAAAATAATTTTCAACTGTCGCAAATTTTAATTGCGACAGGGATTGCCTTTTCTATAGTAAATTATTCAAACAACAAGTAAAAAAGCTAGAATTGGTCTAAGACCAATTCTTATGATACCCTAGATGAATGCCCGTATTAAATTTCGTATGGTCACCGATCTATTCAAGTTTGATTTTGAAGTTGTTTTTCGCATATATTTCTAGAACGGTTTCTCGCTCAGAAAAAATGATTATAATCAATTTTATAGGATTTCGTATCCTGCAGAGGTTTTTAGTACAATAAAAATGTCTTGGACTTATCGTTTTCAAAGTATACGTAAAAAACCTAAATTTTAATATGGCAACACCAAGAAGGAGTTGCCCGATTTAGTCCATTTCAGACATTTTAATTGCGAATGTAGTAAAAACATCATGTACGAGATTTCAGCTCTCTACGTCGACGTTATCTCAGGCAGTGTCCAAATATATAGCGGAAAACGAAATTTTTATATGGCAACCCTACGAAGGAGTTGCCCGATTTGTCTCATTTTCGAACTTAATTTTACTTTTTTTTTTAAAGTCTCTGTACAAATTTTCAGCTCTCTTAGTATACGCGTTCTCGAGTTATCGTGCGCACGGACGGACGGACGGACGGACAGACAGACGGACATGCAAAAATCAAAATAACTTTTAATATTATGAATGGGTGTCCAATCCATTTTGCTCTACCATCATTATTTCGAGGTGTTACAAACGGAATGACAAACTTAATATACCCCTTAGATTTCATCTAGGGTATAATAATTTTCAACTGTCGCAAATTTTAATTACGCCAGGGATTGCCTTTTCTATAGTAAATTATTCAAAAAATAATTTTTTACTGTCGCAAATTTTAAGTGCGCCAGGGATTGCCTTTTCTATAGTAAATTTTGCAAAAAATAATTTTTTACTGTCGCAAATTTTAATTGCGCCAGGGATTGCCTTTTCTATAGTAAATTATTCAAAAACTAATTTTCAACTGTCGCAAATTTTAATTACGCCAGGGATTGCCTTTTCTATAGTAAATTATTCAAAAAATAATTTTTTACTGTCGCAAATTTCAAATCCGCCAGGGATTGCCTTTTCTATAGTAAATTATTCAAAAAATAATTTTCAATTGTCGCAAATTTTAGTTACGCCAGGGATTGCCTTTTCTATAGTAAATTATTCAAAAAATAATTTTCTACTGTCGCAAATTTTAATTACGCCAGGGATTGCCTTTTCTATAGTAAATTATTCAAAAAATAATTTTTTACTGTCGCAAATTTTAATTGCGCCAGGGATTGCCTTTTCTACAGTAAATTTTTCAAAATATTAATTTTTTACTGTCGCAAATTTTAATTACGCCAGGGATTGCCTTTTCTATAGTAAATTATTCAAAAAATAATTTTTTACTGTCGCAAATTTTAAGTGCGCCAGGGATTGCCTTTTCTATAGTAAATTTTGCAAAAAATAATTTTTTACTGTCGCAAATTTTAATTGCGCCAGGGATTGCCTTTTCTATAGTAAATTATTCAAAAAATAATTTTCAACTGTCGCAAATTTTAATTACGCCAGGGATTGCCTTTTCTATAGTAAATTATTCAAAAAATAATTTTTTACTGTCGCAAATTTCAAATCTGCCAGGGATTGCCTTTTCTATAGTAAATTATTCAAAAAATAATTTTCAACTGTCGCAAATTTTAATTACGCCAGCGATTGCCTTTTCTATAGTAAATTATTCAAAAAATAATTTTCTACTGTCGCAAATTTTAATTACGCCAGGGATTGCCTTTTCTATAGTAAATTATTCAAAAAATAATTTTTTACTGTCGCAAATTTTAATTGCGCCAGGGATTGCCTTTTGTACAGTAAATTTTTCAAAATATTAATTTTTTACTGTCGCAAATTTTAATTACGCCAGGGATTGCCTTTTCTATAGTAAATTATTCAAAAAATAATTTTTTACTGTCGCAAATTTTAAGTGCGCCAGGGATTGCCTTTTCTATAGTAAACTATTCAAAAAATAATTTTATACTGTCGCAAATTTTAAGTGCGCCAGGGATTGCCTTTTATATAGTAAATTATTCAAAAAACAATTTTTTACTGTCGCAAATTTTAAATATCCCAGGGATTGCCTTTTCTATAGTAAATTATTCAAAATATAATTTTTTACAGTCGCAAATTTTAAATATCCCAGGGATTGCCTTTTCTATAGTAAATTATTCAAAATATAATATTCAACTGTCGCAAATTTTAATTGCGCCAGAGATTGCCTTTTCTATAGTAAATTATTCAAAAAATAATTTTCAACTTTCGCAAATTTTAATTACGCCAGGGATTGCCTTTTCTATAGTAAATTATTCAAAAAATTATTTTTTACTGTCGCAAATTTTAAGTGCGCCAGGGATTGCCTTTTCTATAGTAAATTATTCAAAAAATAATTTTTTACTGTCGCAAATTTCAAATCCGCCAGGGATTGCCTTTTCTATAGTAAATTATTCAAAAAATAATTTTCAACTGTCGCAAATTTTAGTTACGCCAGGGATTGCCTTTTCTATAGTAAATTATTCAAAAAATAATTTTCTACTGTCGCAAATTTTAATTACGCCACGGATTGCCTTTTCTATAGTAAATTATTCAAAAAATAATTTTTTACTGTCGCAAATTTTAATTGCGCCAGGGATTGCCTTTTCTACAGTAAATTTTTCAAAATATTAATTTTTTACTGTCGCAAATTTTAATTACGCCAGGGATTGCCTTTTCTATAGTAAATTATTCAAAAAATAATTTTTTACTGTCGCAAATTTTAAGTGCGCCAGGGATTGCCTTTTCTATAGTAAATTTTGCAAAAAATAATTTTTTACTGTCGCAAATTTTAATTGCGCCAGGGATTGCCTTTTCTATAGTAAATTATTCAAAAAATAATTTTCAACTGTCGCAAATTTTAATTACGCCAGGGATTGCCTATTCTATAGTAAATTATTCAAAAAATAATTTTTTACTGTCGCAAATTTCAAATCCGCCAGGGATTGCCTTTTCTATAGTAAATTATTCAAAAAATAATTTTCAACTGTCGCAAATTTTAATTGCGCCAGGGATTGCCTTTTCTATAGTAAATTATTCAAAAAATAATTTTCTACTGTCGCAGATTTTAATTACGCCAGGGATTGCCTTTTCTATAGTAAATTATTCAAAAAATAATTTTTTACTATCGCAAGTTTTAATTGCGCCAGGGATTGCCTTTTCTATAGTAAATTATTCAAAAAATAATTTTCAACTGTCGCAAATTTTAATTACGCCAGGGATTGCCTTTTCTATAGTAAATTATTCAAAAAATAATTTTTCTACTGTCGCAAATTTTAATTACGCCAGGGATTGGCCTTTTCTATAGTAAATTATTCAAAAAATAATTTTTTACTGTCGCAAATTTTAATTGCGCCAGGGATTGCCTTTTCTACAGTAAATTTTTCAAAATATTAATTTTTTACTGTCGCAAATTTTAAATACGCCAGGGATTGCCTTTTCTATAGTAAATTATCAAAAAATAATTTTTTTACTGTCGCAAATTTTAAATATCCCAGGGAATGCCTTTTCTATAGTAAATTTCTCACAAATTAATTTTTACTGTCGCAAATTTTAAATATCCCAGGGATTGCCTTTTCTATAGTAAATTTCTCACAAATTAATTTTTTACTGTCGCAAATTTTAATTACGCCAGGGATTGCCTTTTCTATAGTAAATTATTCAAAAAATAATTTTATACTGTCGCAAATTTTAAGTGCAACAGGGATTGCCTTTTCTATAGTAAATTATTCAAAAAATAATTTTCTACTGTCGCAAATTTTAATTGCGCCAGGGATTGCTTTTCTATAGTAAATTATTCAAAAAATAATTTTCAACTGTCGCAAATTTTAATTACGCCAGGTATTGCCTTTTCTATAGTAAATTATTCAGAAAATAATTTTCAACTGTCGCAAATTTTAATTACGCCAGGGATTGCCTTTTCTATAGTAAATTATTCAAAAAATAATTTTTTACTGTCGCAAATTTCAAATCCGCCAGGGATTGCCTTCTATAGTAAAATTATTCAAAAAATAATTTTCAACTGTCTGCAAATTTAATTACGCCAGGGATTGCCTTTTCTACAGTAAATTTTGCAAAAAAATAATTTTTTACGGTCGCAAATTTTAATTGCGCCAGGGATTGCCTTTCTACAGTAAATTATTCAAGAAATAATTTTTTACTGTCGCAAATTTTAATTGCGCCAGGATTTGCCTTTTCTATAGTAAATTATTCAAAAAATAATTTTTTACTGTCGCAAATTTTAAATACGCCAGGATTGCCTTTTCTATAGTAAATTTGCAAAAAAAATAATTTTTTACTGTCGCAAATTTTAAATATCCAGGGATTGCCTTTTCTATAGTAAATTTCTCACAAATTAATTTTTTACTGTCGCAAATTTTAAATATCCCAGGGATTGCCTTTTCTATAGTAAATTTCTCACAAATTAATTTTTTACTGTCGCAAATTTTAAAATCCGCCAGGGATTGCCTTTTCTATAGTAAATTATTCAAAAAATAATTTTCAACTGTCGCAAATTTTAATTACGCCAGGGATTGCCTTTTCTATAGTAAATTATGCAAAAAATTATTTATACTGACGCAAATTTTAATTACGCCAGGGATTGCCTTTTTTTATAGTAAATTATTCAAAAAATAATTTTCAACTGTCGCAAATTTTAATTACGCCAGGGATTGCCTTTTCTATAGTAAATTATTCAAAAAATAATTTTTTACTGTCGCAAATTTTAATTGCGCCAGGGATTGCCTTTTCTACAGTAAATTATTCAAAAAATAATTTTATACTGTCGCAAATTTTAAATACGCCAGGGATTGCCTTTTCTATAGTAAATTATCCAAAAAATAATTTTTTACTGTCGCAAATTTCAAATCCGCCAGGGATTGCCTTTGCTATAGTAAATTATTCAAAAAATAATTTTCTACTGTCGCAAATTTTAATTACGCCAGGGATTGCCTTTTCTATAGTAAATTATTCAAAAAATAATTTTCAACTGTCGCAAATTTTAATTACGCCAGGGATTGCCTTTTCTATAGTAAATTATTCAAAAAATAATTTTTTTACTGTCGCAAATTTCAAATCCGCCAGGGATTGCCTTTTCTATAGTAAATTATTCAAAAAATAATTTTTTACTGTCGCAAATTTTAATTGCGCCAGGGATTGCCCTTTTCTAAAGTAAATTTTTCAAAATATTAATTTTTTACTGTCGCAAATTTTAAATACGCCAGGGATTGCCTTTTCTATAGTAAATTATTCAAAAAATAATTTTTTACTGTCGCAAATTTCAAATCCGCCAGGGTTTGCCTTTTCTATAGTAAATTATTCAAAAAATAATTTTCAACTGTCGCAAATTTTAAATTACGCCAGGGATTGCCTTTTCTATAGGTAAATTATTCAAAAAAATAATTTTTTACTGTCGCAAATTTAATTGCGCCAGGGATTGCCTTTGCTATAGTAAATTATTCAAAAAATAATTTTCTACTGTCGCAAATTTTAATTACGCCAGGGATTGCCTTTTCTATAGTAAATTATTCCAAAAAATAATTTTCAACTGTCGCAAATTTTAATTACGCCAGGGATTGCCTTTTCTATAGTAAATTATTCAAAAAATAATTTTTATTCAAAAAATAATTTTTTTACTGTCGCAAAATTTTAATTGCGCCAGGGATTGCCTTTTCTATAGTAAAATTATCCAAAAAAATAATTTTTTTTACTGTCGCAAATTTCAAATCCGCCAGGGATTGCCTTTGCTATAGTAAATTATTCAAAAAATAATTTTTCTACTGTCGCAAATTTTAATTACGCCAGGGATTGCCTTTTTCTATAGTAAATTATTCAAAAAATAATTTTCAACTGTCGCAAAATTTTTAAATTACGCCCAGGGATTGCCTTTTTCTATAGTAAATTATTCAAAAAATAATTTTTTTACTGTCGCAAAATTTCAAATCCGCAGGGAATTGCCTTTTCTATAGTAAATTATTCAAAAAATAATTTTATACTGTCGCAAATTTTAATTACGCCAGGGATTGCCTTTTCTATAGTAAATTATTCAAAAAAATAAATTTTTTACTGTCGCAAAATTTTAATTGCGCCAGGGATTGCCTTTTTCTATAGTAAATTTTGCAAAAAAAATAATTTTTTTACTGTCGCAAATTTTAATTACGCCCAGGGATTGCCTTTTCTATAGTAAATTATTCAAAAAATAATTTTCAACTGTCGCAAATTTTTAATTACGCCAGGGATTGCCTTTTCTATAGTAAATTAATTCAAAAAATAATTTTTTTACTGTCGCAAATTTTAATTTGCGCCAGGGATTGCCTTTTTCTACAGTAAATTATTCAAAAAATAATTTTATACTGTCGCAAATTTTAAATACGCCAGGGATTGCCTTTTCTATAGTAAATTATTCAAAACATAATTTTCAACTGTCGCAAATTTTAATTACGCCAGGGGTTTGCCTTTTCTATAGTAAATTATTCAAAAAATAATTTTTTACTGTCGCAAATTTTAATTGCGCCAGGGATTGCCTTTTCTAAAGTAAATTTTTCAAAATATTAATTTTTTACTGTCGCAAATTTTAAATACGCCAGGGATTGCCTTTTCTATAGTAAAATTATTCAAAAAATAATTTTTTTACTGTCGCAAAATTTCAAATCCCCAGGGTTTGCCTTTTCTATAGTAAATTATTCAAAAAATAATTTTCAACTGTCGCAAATTTTAATTACGCCAGGGATTGCCTTTTCTATAGTAAAATTATTCAAAAAAATAATTTTCTACTGTCGCAAATTTTAATTACGCCAGCCATTGCCTTTTCTATAGTAAAATTATTCAAAAAATAATTTTTTACTGTCGCAAATTTCAAATCCGCCATGGATTGCCTTTTTCTATAGTAAATTATTCAAAAAATAATTTTTTTACTGTCCTCAAATTTTAATTACGCCAGGGATTGCCTTTTCTATAGTAAATTATGCAAAAAATTATTTTCTACTGTCGCAAATCTTAATTACGCCAGGGATTTGCCCGTTTCTATAGTAAATTATTCAAAAAAATAATTTTTAACTGTCGCAAATTTCAAATCCGCCAGGGATTGCCTTTTCTATAGTAAATTATTCAAAAAAATAATTTTTTACTGTCGCAAATTTTAATTACGCCAGGATTGCCTTTTCTATAGTAAATTATTCAAAAAATAATTTTTTTACTGTCGCAAATTTTAATTGCGCCAGGGATTGCCTTTTCTATAGTAAAATTATTCAAAAAAATAATTTTTTTACTGTCGCAAATTTCAATTGCGCCAGGGATTGCCTTTTCTACAGTAAATTATTCAAAAAATAATTTTATACTGTCGCAAAATTTTAAATACGCCAGGGATTGCCTTTTCTATAGTAAATTATTCAAAAAATAATTTTCAAATGTCGCAAATTTTAATTACGCCAGGGATTGCCTTTTCTATAGTAAATTATTCAAAAAATAATTTTTTACTGTCGCAAATTTTAAATACGCCAGGGATTACTTTTTTATAGTAAATTATTCAAAAAATAATTTTCTACTGTCGCAAATTTTAATTACGCCAGGGATTGCCTTTTCTATAGTAAATTATTCAAAAAATAATTTTTTAATGTCGCAAATTTTAAATACGCCAGGGATTGCCTTTTCTATAGTAAATTTTGCAAAAAAATAATTTTTTACTGTCGCAAATTTTAATTACGCCAGGGATTGCCTTTTCTATAGTAAATTATTCAAAAAATAATTTTCAACTGTCGCAAATTTTAATTACGCCAGGGATTGCCTTTTCTATAGTAAATTATTCAAAAAATAATTTTTTACTGTCGCAAATTTCAAATCCGCCAGGGATTGCGTTTTCTATAGTAAATTATTCAAAAAATAATTTTCAACTGTCGCAAATTTTAATTACGCCAGGGATAGCGTTTTCTACAGTAAATTTTGCAAAAAATAATTTTTTACTGTCGCAAATTTTAATTGCGCCAGGGATTGCCTTTTCTACAGTAAATTATTCAAAAAATAATTTTTTACTGTCGCAAATTTTAATTGCGCCAGGGATTGCCTTTTCTATAGTAAATTATTCAAAAAATAATTTTTTACTGTCGCAAATTTCAAATCCGCCAGGGTTTGCCTTTTCTATAGTAAATTATTCAAAAAATAATTTTCAACTGTCGCAAATTTTAATTACGCCAGGGATTGCCTGTTCTATAGTAAATTATTCAAAAAATAATTTTCTACTGTCGGAAATTTTAATTATGCCAGCCATTGCCTTTTCGATAGTAAATTATTCAAAAAATAATTTTTTACTGTCGCAAATTTCAAATCCGCCATGGATTGCCTTTTCTATAGTAAATTATTCAAAAAATAATTTTTTACTGTCGCAAATTTTAATTACGCCAGGGATTGCCTTTTCTATAGTAAATTATTCAAAAAATAATTTTTTACTGTCGCAAATTTCAAATCCGCCAGGGATTGCCTTTTCTATAGTAAATTTTGCAAAAAAAATAATTTTTTACTGTCGCAAATTTCAAATCCGCCAGGGATTGCCTTTTCTATAGTAAATTTTGCAAAAAAATAATTTTTTACTGTCGCAAATTTTAATTACGCCAGGGATTGCCTTTTCTATAGTAAATTATTCAAAAAATAATTTTCAACTGTCGCAAATTTTAATTCCGCCAGGGATTGCCTTTTCTATAGTAAATTATTCAAAAAATAATTTTATACTGTCGCAAATTTTAATTACGCCAGGGATTGCCTTCTCTATAGTAAATTATTCAAAAAATAATTTTCAACTGTCGCAAATTTTAATTACGCCAGGGATTGCCTTTTCTATAGTAAATTATTCAAAAAATAATTTTTTACTGTCGCAAATTTCAAATCCGCCAGGGATTGCCTTTTCTATAGTAAATTATTCAAAAAATAATTTTCAACTGTCACAAATTTTAATTACGCCAGGGATTGCCTTTTCTACAGTAAATTTTGCAAAAAATAATTTTTTACTGTCGCAAATTTTAATTGCGCCAGGGATTGCCTTTTCTACAGTAAATTATTCAAAAAATAATTTTTTACTGTCGCAAATATTAATTGCGCGAGGAATTGCCTTTTCTATAGTAAATTATTCAAAAAATAATTTTACACTGTCGCAAATTTTAATTACGCCAGGGATTGCCTTTTCTATAGTAAATTATTCAAAAAATTATTTTCAACTGTCGCAAATTTTAATTACCCCAGGGATTGCCTTTTCTATAGTAAATTATTCAAAAAATAATTTTCTACTGTCGCAAATCTTAATTACGCCAGGGATTGCCGTTTCTATAGTAAATTATTCAAAAAATAATTTTTTACTGTCGCAAATTTCAAATCCGCCAGGGATTGCCTTTTCTATAGTAAATTATTCAAAAAATAATTTTTTACTGTCGCAAATTTTAATTACGCCAGGGATTGCCTTTTCTATAGTAAATTATTCAAAAAATAATTTTTACTGTCGCAAATTTTCTATAGTAAATTATTCAAAAAATAATTTTTTACTGTCGCAAATTTTAAATACGCCAGGGATTACTTTTTTATAGTAAATTATTCAAAAAATAATTTTCAACTGTCGCAAATTTTAATTACGCCAGGGATTGCCTTTTCTATAGTAAATTATTCAAAACATAATTTTCAACTGTCGCAAATTTTAATTACGCCAGGGTTTGCCTTTTCTATAGTAAATTATTCAAAAAATAATTTTTTACTGTCGCAAATTTTAATTGCGCCAGGGATTGCCTTTTCTAAAGTAAATTTTTCAAAATATTAATTTTTTACTGTCGCAAATTTTAAATACGCCAGGGATTGCCTTTTCTATAGTAAATTATTCAAAAAATAATTTTTTACTGTCGCAAATTTCAAATCCGCCAGGGTTTGCCTTTTCTATAGTAAATTATTCAAAAAATAATTTTCAACTGTCGCAAATTTTAATTACGCCAGGGATTGCCTTTTCTATAGTAAATTATTCAAAAAATAATTTTCTACTGTCGCAAATTTTAATTACGCCAGCCATTGCCTTTTCTATAGTAAATTATTCAAAAAATAATTTTTTACTGTCGCTAATTTCAAATCCGCCATGGATTGCCTTTTCTATAGTAAATTATTCAAAAAATAATTTTTTACTGTCTCAAATTTTAATTACGCCAGGGATTGCCTTTTCTATAGTAAATTATGCAAAAAATTATTTTCTACTGTCGCAAATCTTAATTACGCCAGGGATTGCCGTTTCTATAGTAAATTATTCAAAAAACAATTTTTAACTGTCGCAAATTTCAAATCCGCCAGGGATTGCCTTTTCTATAGTAAATTATTCAAAAAATAATTTTTTACTGTCGCAAATTTTAATTACGCCAGGGATTGCCTTTTCTATAGTAAATTATTCAAAAAATAATTTTTTACTGTCGCAAATTTTAATTGCGCCAGGGATTGCCTTTTCTATAGTAAATTATTCAAAAAATAATTTTTTACTGTCGCAAATTTCAATTGCGCCAGGGATTGCCTTTTCTACAGTAAATTATTCAAAAAATAATTTTATACTGTCGCAAATTTTAAATACGCCAGGGATTGCCTTTTCTATAGTAAATTATTCAAAAAATATTTTTCAAATGTCGCAAATTTTAATTACGCCAGGGATTGCCTTTTCTATAGTAAATTATTCAAAAAATAATTTTTTACTGTCGCAAATTTTAAATACGCCAGGGATTACTTTTTTATAGTAAATTATTCAAAAAATAATTTTCTACTGTCCCAAATTTTAATTACGCCAGGGATTGCCTTTTCTATAGTAAATTATTCAAAAAATAATTTTTTAATGTCGCAAATTTTAAATACGCCAGGGATTGCCTTTTCTATAGTAAATTTTGCAAAAAAATAATTTTTTACTGTCGCAAATTTTAATTACGCCAGGGATTGCCTTTTCTATAGTAAATTATTCAAAAAATAATTTTCAACTGTCGCAAATTTTAATTACGCCAGGGATTGCCTTTTCTATAGTAAATTATTCAAAAAATAATTTTTTACTGTCGCAAATTTCAAATCCGCCAGGGATTGCGTTTTCTATAGTAAATTATTCAAAAAATAATTTTCAACTGTCGCAAATTTTAATTACGCCAGGGATAGCGTTTTCTACAGTAAATTTTGCAAAAAATAATTTTTTACTGTCGCAAATTTTAATTGCGCCAGGGATTGCCTTTTCTACAGTAAATTATTCAAAAAATAATTTTTTACTGTCGCAAATTTTAATTGCGCCAGGGATTGCCTTTTCTATAGTAAATTATTCAAAAAATAATTTTTTACTGTCGCAAATTTCAAATCCGCCAGGGTTTGCCTTTTCTATAGTAAATTATTTAAAAAAATAATTTTCAACTGTCGCAAATTTTAATTACGCCAGGGATTGCCTTTTCTATAGTAAATTATTCAAAAAATAATTTTCTACTGTCGGAAA
Source organism: Dioctria linearis (assembly GCA_963930735.1). Classification (NCBI taxonomy): domain Eukaryota; kingdom Metazoa; phylum Arthropoda; class Insecta; order Diptera; family Asilidae; genus Dioctria; species Dioctria linearis. The sequence continues at coordinate 178,213 of CAWVNZ010001703.1, read as the reverse complement.
TTTTAATTATGCCAGCCATTGCCTTTTCGATAGTAAATTATTCAAAAAATAATTTTTTACTGTCGCAAATTTCAAATCCGCCATGGATTGCCTTTTCTATAGTAAATTATTCAAAAAATAATTTTTTACTGTCGCAAATTTTAATTACGCCAGGGATTGCCTTTTCTATAGTAAATTATTCAAAAAATAATTTTTTACTGTCGCAAATTTCAAATCCGCCAGGGATTGCCTTTTCTATAGTAAATTTTGCAAAAAAAATAATTTTTTACTGTCGCAAATTTCAAATCCGCCAGGGATTGCCTTTTCTATAGTAAATTTTGCAAAAAAATAATTTTTTACTGTCGCAAATTTTAATTACGCCAGGGATTGCCTTCTCTATAGTAAATTATTCAAAAAATAATTTTCAACTGTCGCAAATTTTAATTACGCCAGGGATTGCCTTTTCTATAGTAAATTATTCAAAAAATAATTTTTTACTGTCGCAAATTTCAAATCCGCCAGGGATTGCCTTTTCTATAGTAAATTATTCAAAAAATTATTTTCAACTGTCGCAAATTTTAATTACGCCAGGGATTGCCTTTTCTATAGTAAATTATTCAAAAAATAATTTTCTACTGTCGCAAATCTTAATTACGCCAGGGATTGCCGTTTCTATAGTAAATTATTCAAAAAATAATTTTTTACTGTCGCAAATTTCAAATCCGCCAGGGATTGCCTTTTCTATAGTAAATTATTCAAAAAATAATTTTTTACTGTCGCAAATTTTAATTACGCCAGGGATTGCCTTTTCTATAGTAAATTATTCAAAAAATAATTTTTTACTGTCGCAAATTTTAAATACGCCTGGGATTGCCTTTTCTATAGTAAATTTTGCAAAAAAATAATTTTTTACTGTCGCAAATTTTAATTACGCCAGGGATTGCCTTTTCTATAGTAAATTATTCAAAAAATAATTTTCAACTGTCGCAAATTTTAATTACGCCAGGGATTGCCTTTTCTATAGTAAATTATTCAAAAAATAATTTTTTACTGTCGCAAATTTCAAATCCGCCAGGGATTGCGTTTTCTATAGTAAATTATTCAAAAAATAATTTTCAACTGTCGCAAATTTTAATTACGCCAGGGATAGCGTTTTCTACAGTAAATTTTGCAAAAAATAATTTTTTACTGTCGCAAATTTTAATTGCGCCAGGGATTGCCTTTTCTACAGTAAATTATTCAAAAAATAATTTTTTACTGTCGCAAATTTTAATTGCGCCAGGGATTGCCTTTTCTATAGTAAATTATTCAAAAAATAATTTTTTACTGTCGCAAATTTCAAATCCGCCAGGGTTTGCCTTTTCTATAGTAAATTATTCAAAAAATAATTTTCAACTGTCGCAAATTTTAATTACGCCAGGGATTGCCTTTTCTATAGTAAATTATTCAAAAAATAATTTTCAACTGTCGCAAATTTTAATTCCGCCAGGGATTGCCTTTTCTATAGTAAATTATTCAAAAAATAATTTTATACTGTCGCAAATTTTAATTACGCCAGGGATTGCCTTCTCTATAGTAAATTATTCAAAAAATAATTTTCAACTGTCGCAAATTTTAATTACGCCAGGGATTGCCTTTTCTATAGTAAATTATTCAAAAAATAATTTTTTACTGTCGCAAATTTCAAATCCGCCAGGGATTGCCTTTTCTATAGTAAATTATTCAAAAAATAATTTTCAACTGTCACAAATTTTAATTACGCCAGGGATTGCCTTTTCTACAGTAAATTTTGCAAAAAATAATTTTTTACTGTCGCAAATTTTAATTGCGCCAGGGATTGCCTTTTCTACAGTAAATTATTCAAAAAATAATTTTTTACTGTCGCAAATATTAATTGCGCCAGGGATTGCCTTTTCTATAGTAAATTATTCAAAAAATAATTTTACACTGTCGCAAATTTTAATTACGCCAGGGATTGCCTTTTCTATAGTAAATTATTCAAAAAATTATTTTCAACTGTCGCAAATTTTAATTACGCCAGGGATTGCCTTTTCTATAGTAAATTATTCAAAAAATAATTTTCTACTGTCGCAAATCTTAATTACGCCAGGGATTGCCGTTTCTATAGTAAATTATTCAAAAAATAATTTTTTACTGTCGCAAATTTCAAATCCGCCAGGGATTGCCTTTTCTATAGTAAATTATTCAAAAAATAATTTTTTACTGTCGCAAATTTTAATTACGCCAGGGATTGCCTTTTCTATAGTAAATTATTCAAAAAATAATTTTTTACTGTCGCAAATTTTCTATAGTAAATTATTCAAAAAATAATTTTTTACTGTCGCAAATTTTAAATACGCCAGGGATTACTTTTTTATAGTAAATTATTCAAAAAATAATTTTCTACTGTCGCAAATTTTAATTACGCCAGGGATTGCCTTTTCTATAGTAAATTATTCAAAAAATAATTTTTTACTGTCGCAAATTTTAAATACGCCAGGGATTGCCTTTTCTATAGTAAATTTTGCAAAAAAATAATATTTTACTGTCGCAAATTTCAAATATCCCAGGGATTGCCTTTTCTATAGTAAATTTCTCACAAATTAATTTTTTACTGTCGCAAATTTTAAATATCCCAGGGATTGCCTTTTCTATAGTAAATTTCTCACAAATTAATTTGTTACTGTCGCAAATTGTAAATCTGCCAGGGATTGCCTTTTCTATAGTAAATTATTCAAAAAATAATTTTCAACTGTCGCAAATTTTAATTACGACAGGGATTGCCTTTTCTATAGTAAATTATGCAAAAAATTATTTTATACTTTCGCAAATTTTAATTACGCCAGGGATTGCCTTTTCTATAGTAAATTATTCAAAAAAAAATTTTCAACTGTCGCAAATTTTAATTACGCCAGGGATTGCCTTTTCTATAGTAAATTATTCAAAAAATAATTTTTTACTGTCGCAAATTTTAATTGCGCCAGGGATTGCCTTTTCTACAGTAAATTATTCAAAAAATAATTTTATACTGTCGCAAATTTTAAATACGCCAGGGATTGCCTTTTCTATAGTAAATTATTCAAAAAATAATTTTCAACTGTCGCAAATTTTAATTACGCCAGGGATTTCCTTTTCTATAGTAAATTGTTCAAAAAATAATTTTATACTGTCGCAAATTTTAATTACGCCAGGGATTGCCCTTACTATAGTAAATTATTCAAAAAATAATTTTCTACTGTCGCAAATTTTAATTACGCCAGGGATTGCCTTTTCTATAGTAAATTATTCAAAAAATAATTTTCAACTGTCGCAAATTTTAATTACGCTAGGGATTGCCTTTTCTATAGTAAATTATTCAAAAAATAATTTTTTACTGTCGCAAATTTCAAATCCGCCGGGGATTGCCTTTTCTATAGTAAATTATTCAAAAAATAATTTTCATCTGTCACAAATTTTAATTACGCCAGGGATTGCCTTTTCTACAGTAAATTTTGCAAAAAATAATTTTTTACTGTCGCAAATTTTAATTGCGCCAGGGATTGCCTTTTCTACAGTAAATTATTCAAAAAATAATTTTTTACTGTCGCAAATATTAATTGCGCCAGGGATTGCCTTTTCTATAGTAAATTATTCAAAAAATAATTTTACACTGTCGCAAATTTTAATTACGCCAGGGATTGCCTTTTCTATAGTAAATTATTCAAAAAATTATTTTCAACTGTCGCAAATTTTAATTACGCCAGGGATTGCCTTTTCTATAGTAAATTATTCAAAAAATAATTTTCTACTGTCGCAAATCTTAATTACGCCAGGGATTGCCGTTTCTATAGTAAATTATTCAAAAAATAATTTTTTACTGTCGCAAATTTCAAATCCGCCAGGGATTGCCTTTTCTATAGTAAATTATTCAAAAAATAATTTTTTACTGTCGCAAATTTTAATTACGCCAGGGATTGCCTTTTCTATAGTAAATTATTCAAAAAATAATTTTTTACTGTCGCAAATTTTCTATAGTAAATTATTCAAAAAATAATTTTTTACTGTCGCAAATTTTAAATACGCCAAGGATTACTTTTTTATAGTAAATTATTCAAAAAATAATTTTCTACTGTCGCAAATTTTAATTACGCCAGGGATTGCCTTTTCTATAGTAAATTATTCAAAAAATAATTTTTTACTGTCGCAAATTTTAAATACGCCAGGGATTGCCTTTTCTATAGTAAATTTTGCAAAAAAATAATTTTTTACTGTCGCAAATTTTAAATATCCCAGGGATTGCCTTTTCTATAGTAAATTTCTCACAAATTAATTTTTTACTGTCGCAAATTTTAAATAATCCAGGGATTGCCTTTTCTATAGTAAATTTCTCACAAATTAATTTGTTACTGTCGCAAATTGTAAATCTGCCAGGGATTGCCTTTTCTATAGTAAATTATTCAAAAAAAAATTTTCAACTGTCGCAAATTTTAATTACGGCAGGGATTGCCTTTTCTATAGTAAATTATTCAAAAAATAATTTTTTACTGTCGCAAATTTTAATTGCGCCAAGGATTGCCTTTTCTACAGTAAATTATTCAAAAAATAATTTTATACTGTCGCAAATTTTAAATACGCCAGGGATTGCCTTTTCTATAGTAAATTATTCAAAAAATAATTTTCAACTGTCGCAAATTTTAATTACGCCAGGGATTGCCTTTTCTATAGTAAATTGTTCAAAAAATAATTTTATACTGTCGCAAATTTTAATTACGCCAGGGATTGCCCTTTCTATAGTAAATTATTCAAAAAATAATTTTCTACTGTCGCAAATTTTAATTACGCCAGGGATTGCCTTTTCTATAGTAAATTATTCAAAAAATAATTTTTTACTGTCGCAAATTTTAAATACGCCAGGGATTTCTTTTTTATAGTAAATTATTCAAAAAATAATTTTCTACTGTCGCAAATTTTAATTACGCCAGGGATTGCCTTTTCTATAGTAAATTATTCAAAAAATAATTTTTTACTGTCGCAAATTTTAAATACGCCAGGGATTGCCTTTTCTATAGTAAATTTTGCAAAAAAATAATTTTTTACTGTCGCAAATTTTAAATATCCCAGGGATTGCCTTTTCTATAGTAAATTTCTCACAAATTAATTATTTACTGTCGCAAATTTTAAATATCCCAGGGATTGCCTTTTCTATAGTAAATTTCTCACAAATTAATTTGTTACTGTCGCAAATTGTAAATCTGCCAGGGATTGCCTTTTCTATAGTAAATTATTCAAAAAATAATTTTCAACTGTCGCAAATTTTAATTACGCCAGGGATTGCCTTTTCTATAGTAAATTATGCAAAAAATTATTTTATACTGTCGCAAATTTTAATTACGCCAGGGATTGCCTTTTCTATAGTAAATTATTCAAAAAGAAATTTTCAACTGTTGCAAATTTTAATTACGCCAGGGATTGCCTTTTCTATAGTAAATTATTCAAAAAATAATTTTTTACTGTCGCAAATTTTAATTGCTCCAGGGATTGCCTTTTCTACAGTAAATTATTCAAAAAATAATTTTATACTGTCGCAAATTTTAAATACGCCAGGGATTGCCTTTTCTATAGTAAATTATTCAAAAAATAATTTTCAACTGTCGCAAATTTTAATTATGCCAGGGATTGCCTTTTCTATAGTAAATTGTTCAAAAAATAATTTTATACTGTCGCAAATTTTAATTACGCCAGGGATTGCCCTTTCTATAGTAAATTATTCAAAAAATAATTTTCTACTGTCGCAAATTTTAATTACGCCAGGGATTGCCTTTTCTATAGTAAATTATTCAAAAAATAATTTTTTATTGTCGCAAATTTCAAATCCGCCAGGGATTGCCTTTTCGATAGTAAATTTTGCAAAAAAATAATTTTTTACCGTCGCAAATTTCAAATCCGCCAGGGATTGCCTTTTCTATAGTAAATTTTGCAAAAAAATAATTTTTTACTGTCGCAAATTTTAAATATCCCAGGCATTGCCTTTTCTATAGTAAATTATTCAAAAAATAATTTTATACTGTCGCAAATTTTAATGACGCCAGGGATTGCCTTTTCTATAGTAAATTATTCAAAAAATAATTTTCAACTGTCGCAAATTTTAATTACGCCACGGATTGCCTTTTCTATAGTAAATTATTCAAAAAATAATTTTTTACTGTCGCATATTTCAAATCCGCCAGAGATTGCCTTTTCTATAGTAAATTATTCAAAAAATAATTTTCAACTGTCGCAAATTTTAATTACGCCAGGGATTGCCTTTTCTATAGTAAATTATTCAAAAAATAATTTTTTACTCTCGCAAATTTTAATTACGCCAGGGATTGCCTTTTCTATAGTAAATTATTCAAAACATAATTTTTTACTGTCGCAAATTTTAATTGCGACAGGAATTGCCTTTTCTATAGTAAATTATTCAAAAAATAATTTTTTACTGTCGCAAATTTTAATTGCGCCAGGGATTGCCTTTTCTACAGTAAATTATTCAAAAAATAATTTTATACTGTCGCAAATTTTAAATACGCCAGGGATTGCCTTTTCTATAGTAAATTATTCAAAAAATAATTTTCATCTATCGCATATTTTAATTACGCCAGGGATTGCCTTTTCTATAGTAAATATTGCAAAAAAAATAATTTTTTACTGTCGCAAATTTTAAATATCCCAGGGATTGCCTTTTCTATAGTAAATTTCTCACAAATTAATTTTTTACTGTGGCAAATTTTAAATATCCTATGGATTGCCTTTTCTATAGTAAATTTCTCACAAATTAATTTTTTACTGTCGCAAATTTTAAATCCGCCAGGGATTGCCTTTTCTATAGTAAATTATTCAAAAAATAATTTTCAACTGTCGCAAATTTTAATTACGCCAGGGATTGCCTTTTCTATAGTAAATTATGCAAAAAATTATTTTATACTGTCGCAAATTTTAATTACGCCAGGGATTGCCTTTTCTATAGTAAATTATTCAAAAAATAATTTTCAACTGTCGCAAATTTTAATTGCGCCAGGGATTGCCTTTTCTATAGTAAATTATTCAAAAAATAATTTTCTACTGTCGCAAATTTTAAATATCCCAGGGATTGCCTTTTCTATAGTAAATTTCTCACAAATTAATTTTTGACTGTCGCAAATTTTAAATATCCTATGGATTGCCTTTTCTATAGTAAATTTCTCACAAATTAATTTTTTACTGTCGCAAATTTTAAATCCGCCAGGGATTGCCTTTTCTATAGTAAATTATTCAAAAAATAATTTTCAACTGTCGCAAATTTTAATTACGCCAGGGATTGCCTTTTCTATAGTAAATTATGCAAAAAATTATTTTATACTGTCGCAAATTTTAATTACGCCAGGGATTGCCTTTTCTATAGTAAATTATTCAAAAAATAATTTTCAACTGTCGGAAATTTTAATTGCGCCAGGGATTGCCTTTTCTATAGTAAATTATTCAAAAAATAATTTTCTACTGTCGCAAATTTCAAATCCGCCAGGGATTGCCTTTTCTATAGTAAATTATTCAAAAAATAATTTTCTACTGTCGCAAATTTTAATTGCGCCAGTGATTGCCTTTTCTATAGTAAATTATTCAAAAAATAATTTTTTACTGTCGCAAATTTCAAATCCGCCAGGGATTGCCTTTTCTATAGTAAATTATTCAAAAAATAATTTTCTACTGTCGCAAATTTTAATTACGCCAGGGATTGCCTTTTCTATAGTAAATTATTCAAAAAATAATTTTCAACTGTCGCAAATTTTAATTACGCCAGCGATTGCCTTTTCTATAGTAAATTATTCAAAAAATAATTTTCTACTGTCGCAAATTTTAATTACGCCAGGGATTGCCTTTTCTATAGTAAATTATTCATAAAATAATTTTCTACTGTCGCAAATTTTAATTGCGCCAGGGATTGACTTTTCTATAGTAAATTATTCAAAAAATAATTTTCAACTGTCGCAAATTTTAAATACGCCAGGGATTGCCTTTTCTATAGTAAATTATTCAAAAAATAATTTTCAGCTGTCGCAAATTTTAATTACGCCAGGGATTGCCTTTTCTATAGTAAATTTTGCAAAAAAATAATTTTTTACTGTCGCAAATTTTAAATATCCCAGGAATTGCCTTTTCTATAGTAAATTTCTCACAAATTAATTTTTTACTGTCGCAAATTTTAAATACGCCAGGGATTGCCTTTTCTATAGTAAATTATTCAAAAAATAATTTTTTACTGTCGCAAATTTTAAATATCCCAGGGATTGCCTTTTCTATAGTAAATTTCTCACAAATTAATTTTTTACTGTCGCAAATTTTAAATACGCCAGGGATTGCCTTTACTATAGTAAATTATTCAAAAAATAATTTTTTACTGTCGCAAATTTCAAATCCGCCAGGGATTGCCTTTTCTACAGTAAATTTTGCAAAAAATAATTTTTTACTGTCGCAAATTTTAATTGCGCCAGGGATTGCCTTTTCTACAGTAAATTTTTCAAAATATTAATTTTTTACTGTCGCAAATTTTAAATACGCCAGGGATTGCCTTTTCTATAGTAAGTTATTCAAAAAATAATTTTCTACTGTCGCAAATTTTAATTACGCCAGGGATTGCCTTTTCTATAGTAAATTATTCAAAAAAATAATTTTATACTGTCGCAAATTTTAAGTGCGCCAGGTATTGCCTTTTCTATAGTAAATTATTCAAAAAATAATTTTCTACTGTCGCAAATTTTAATTGCGCCAGGGATTGCCTTTTCTATAGTAAATTATTCAAAAAATAATTTTTTACTGTCGCAAATTTTAAATATCCCAGGGATTGCCTTTTGTATAGTAAATTATTCAAAAAATAATTTTTTACTGTCGCAAATTTTAAATATCCCAGGGATTGCATTTTCTATAGTAAATTATTCAAAAAATAATTTTATACTGTCGCAAATTTTAATTGCGCCAGGGATTGCCTTTTCTATAGTAAATTATTCAAAAAATAATTTTTTACTGTCGCAAATTTCAAATCCGCCAGGGATTGCCTTTTCTATAGTAAATTTCTCACAAATTAATTTTTTACTGTCGCAAATTTTAATTACGCCAGGGATTGCCTTTTCTATAGTAAATTATTCAAAAAATAATTTTCTACTGTCGCAAATTTTAATTACGCCAGGGATTGCCTTTCTATAGTAAATTATTCAAAAAATAATTTTCAACTGTCGCAAATTTTAATTACGCCAGGGATTGCATTTTCTATAGTAAATTTTGCAAAAAAATAATTTTTTACTGTCGCAAATTTTAAATATCCCAGGGATTGCCTTTTCTATAGTAAATTTCTCACAAATTAATTTTTTACTGTCGCAAATTTTAAATAATCCAGGGATTGCCTTTTCTATAGTAAATTTCTCACAAATTAATTTGTTACTGTCGCAAATTGTAAATCTGCCAGGGATTGCCTTTTCTATAGTAAATTATTCAAAAAATAATTTTCAACTGTCGCAAATTTTAATTACGCCAGGGATTGCCTTTTCTATAGTAAATTATGCAAAAAATTATTTTATACTGTCGCAAATTTTAATTACGCCAGGGATTGCCTTTTCTATAGTAAATTATTCAAAAAAAAATTTTCAACTGTCGCAAATTTTAATTACGGCAGGGATTGCCTTTTCTATAGTAAATTATTCAAAAAATAATTTTTTACTGTCGCAAATTTTAAATACGCCAAGGATTACTTTTTTATAGTAAATTATTCAAAAAATAATTTTCTACTGTCGCAAATTTTAATTACGCCAGGGATTGCCTTTTCTATAGTAAATTATTCAAAAAATAATTTTTTAATGTCGCAAATTTTAAATACGCCAGGGATTGCCTTTTCTATAGTAAATTTTGCAAAAAAATAATTTTTTACTGTCGCAAATTTTAAATATCCCAGGGATTGCCTTTTCTATAGTAAATTTCTCACAAATTAATTTTTTACTGTCGCAAATTTTAAATAATCCAGGGATTGCCTTTTCTATAGTAAATTTCTCACAAATTAATTTGTTACTGTCGCAAATTTGTAAATCTGCCAGGGATTGCCTTTTCTATAGTAAATTATTCAAAAATAATTTTCAACTGTCGCAAATTTTAATTACGCCAGGGATTTGCCTTTTCTATAGTAAATTATGCAAAAAATTATTTTATACTGTCGCAAATTTTAATTACGCCAGGGATTGCCTTTTCTATAGTAAATATTTTCAAAAAAAAATTTTCAACTGTCGCAAATTTTAATTACGGCAGGGATTGCCTTTTCTATAGTAAATTATTCAAAAAATAATTTTTTACTGTCGCAAATTTTAATTGCGCCAGGGATTGCCTTTTCTACAGTAAATTATTCAAAAATAATTTTATACTGTCGCAAATTTTAAATACGCCAGGGATTGCCCTTTTCTATAGTAAATTATTCAAAAAATAATTTTCAACTGTCAGCAAATTTTAATTACGCCAGGGATTGCCTTTTCTATAGTAAATTGTTCAAAAAATAATTTTATACTGTCGCAAATTTTAATTACGCCAGGGATTGCCCTTTTCTATAGTAAATTATTCAAAAAATAATTTTCTACTGTCGCAAATTTTAATTACTGTCAGGGATTGCCTTTTCTATAGTAAATTATTCAAAAAATAATTTTTTTACTGTCGCAAATTTTAAATACGCCAGGGATTTCTTTTTTATAGTAAATTATTCAAAAAATAATTTTCTACTGTCGCAAATTTTAATTACGCCAGGGATTGCCTTTTCATAGTAAATTATTCAAAAAATAATTTTTTACTGTCGCAAATTTTAAATACGCCAGGGATTGCCTTTTCTATAGTAAATTTTGCAAAAAAATAATTTTTTACTGTCGCAAATTTTAAATATCCCAGGGATTGCCTTTTCTATAGTAAATTTCTCACAAATTAATTATTTACTGTCGCAAATTTTAATATCCCAGGGATTGCCTTTTCTATAGTAAATTTCTCACAAATTAATTGTTACTGTCGCAAATTGTAAATCTGCAGGGATTGCCTTTTCTATAGTAAATTATTCAAAAAAATAATTTTCAACTGTCGCAAATTTTAATTACGCCAGGGATTGCCTTTTCTATAGAAAATTTATGCAAAAAATTATTTTATACTGTCGCAAATTTTAATTACGCCAGGGATTGCCTTTTCTATAGTAAATTATTCAAAAAAAAATTTTCAACTGTCGCAAATTTTAATTACGCCAGGGATTGCCTTTTCTATAGTAAATTATTCAAAAAATAATTTTTTACTGTCGCAAATTTTAATTGCTCCAGGGATTGCCTTTTCTACAGTAAATTATTCAAAAAATAATTTTATACTGTCGCAAATTTTAAATACGCCAGGGATTGCCTTTTCTATAGTAAATTATTCAAAAAATAATTTTCAACTGTCGCAAATTTTAATTATGCCAGGGATTGCCTTTTCTATAGTAAATTGTTCAAAAAATAATTTTATACTGTCGCAAATTTTAATTACGCCAGGGATTGCCCTTTCTATAGTAAATTATTCAAAAAATAATTTTCTACTGTCGCAAATTTTAATTACGCCAGGGATTGCCTTTTCTATAGTAAATTATTCAAAAAATAATTTTTTACTGTCGCAAATTTTAATTGCGCCAGGGATTGCCTTTTCTAAAGTAAATTTTTCAAAATATTAATTTTTTACTGTCGCAAATTTTAAATACGCCAGGGATTGCCTTTTCTATAGTAAATTATTCAAAAAATAATTTTTTACTGTCGCAAATTTCAAATCCGCCAGGGTTTGCCTTTTCTATAGTAAATTATTCAAAAAATAATTTTCAACTGTCGCAAATTTTAATTACGCCAGGGATTGCCTTTTCTATAGTAAATTATTCAAAAAATAATTTTCTACTGTCGCAAATTTTAATTACGCCTGCGATTGCCTTTTCTATAGTAAATTATTCAAAAAATAATTTTTTTACTATCGCAAATTTCAAATCCGCCATGGATTGCCTTTTCTATAGTAAATTATTCAAAAAATAATTTTTTACTGTCGCAAATTTTAATTACGCCCGGGATTGCCTTTTCTATAGTAAATTATTCAAAAAATAATTTTTTATTGTCGCAAATTTCAAATCCGCCAGGGATTGCCTTTTCTATAGTAAATTTTGCAAAAAAATAATTTTTTACCGTCGCAAATTTCAAATCCGCCAGGGATTGCCTTTTCTATAGTAAATTTTGCAAAAAAATAATTTTTTACTGTCGCAAATTTTAATTATCCCAGGCATTGCCTTTTCTATAGTAAATTATTCAAAAAATAATTTTATACTGTCGCAAATTTTAATGACGCCAGGGATTGCCTTTTCTATAGTAAATTATTCAAAAAATAATTTTCAACTGTCGCAAATTTTAATTACGCCACGGATTGCCTTTTCTATAGTAAATTATTCAAAAAATAATTTTTTACTGTCGCATATTTCAAATCCGCCAGAGATTGCCTTTTCTATAGTAAATTATTCAAAAAATAATTTTCAACTGTCGCAAATTTTAATTACGCCAGGGATTGCCTTTTCTATAGTAAATTATTCAAAAAATAATTTTTTACTCTCGCAAATTTTAATTACGCCAGGGATTGCCTTTTCTATAGTAAATTATTCAAAACATAATTTTTTACTGTCGCAAATTTTAATTGCGACAGGAATTGCCTTTTCTATAGTAAATTATTCAAAAAATAATTTTTTACTGTCGCAAATTTTAATTGCGCCAGGGATTGCCTTTTCTACAGTAAATTATTCAAAAAATAATTTTATACTGTCGCAAATTTTAAATACGCCAGGGATTGCCTTTTCTATAGTAAATTATTCAAAAAATAATTTTCATCTATCGCATATTTTAATTACGCCAGGGATTGCCTTTTCTATAGTAAATATTGCAAAAAAAATAATTTTTTACTGTCGCAAATTTTAAATATCCCAGGGATTGCCTTTTCTATAGTAAATTTCTCACAAATTAATTTTTTACTGTGGCAAATTTTAAATATCCTATGGATTGCCTTTTCTATAGTAAATTTCTCACAAATTAATTTTTTACTGTCGCAAATTTTAAATCCGCCAGGGATTGCCTTTTCTATAGTAAATTATTCAAAAAATAATTTTCAACTGTCGCAAATTTTAATTACGCCAGGGATTGCCTTTTCTATAGTAAATTATGCAAAAAATTATTTTATACTGTCGCAAATTTTAATTACGCCAGGGATTGCCTTTTCTATAGTAAATTATTCAAAAAATAATTTTCAACTGTCGCAAATTTTAATTGCGCCAGGGATTGCCTTTTCTATAGTAAATTATTCAAAAAATAATTTTCTACTGTCGCAAATTTTAAATATCCCAGGGATTGCCTTTTCTATAGTAAATTTCTCACAAATTAATTTTTGACTGTCGCAAATTTTAAATATCCTATGGATTGCCTTTTCTATAGTAAATTTCTCACAAATTAATTTTTTACTGTCGCAAATTTTAAATCCGCCAGGGATTGCCTTTTCTATAGTAAATTATTCAAAAAATAATTTTCAACTGTCGCAAATTTTAATTACGCCAGGGATTGCCTTTTCTATAGTAAATTATGCAAAAAATTATTTTATACTGTCGCAAATTTTAATTACGCCAGGGATTGCCTTTTCTATAGTAAATTATTCAAAAAATAATTTTCAACTGTCGGAAATTTTAATTGCGCCAGGGATTGCCTTTTCTATAGTAAATTATTCAAAAAATAATTTTCTACTGTCGCAAATTTCAAATCCGCCAGGGATTGCCTTTTCTATAGTAAATTACTCAAAAAATAATTTTCTACTGTCGCAAATTTTAATTGCGCCAGTGATTGCCTTTTCTATAGTAAATTATTCAAAAAATAATTTTTTACTGTCGCAAATTTCAAATCCGCCAGGGATTGCCTTTTCTATAGTAAATTATTCAAAAAATAATTTTCTACTGTCGCAAATTTTAATTACGCCAGGGATTGCCTTTTCTATAGTAAATTATTCAAAAAATAATTTTCAACTGTCGCAAATTTTAATTACGCCAGGGATTGCCTTTTCTATAGTAAATTATTCAAAAAATAATTTTCTACTGTCGCAAATTTTAATTACGCCAGGGATTGCCTTTTCTATAGTAAATTATTCATAAAATAATTTTCTACTGTCGCAAATTTTAATTGCGCCAGGTATTGACTTTTCTATAGTAAATTATTCAAAAAATAATTTTCAACTGTCGCAAATTTTAAATACGCCAGGGATTGCCTTTTCTATAGTAAATTATTCAAAAAATAATTTTCAGCTGTCGCAAATTTTAATTACGCCAGGGATTGCCTTTTCTATAGTAAATTTTGCAAAAAAATAATTTTTTACTGTCGCAAATTTTAAATATCCCAGGAATTGCCTTTTCTATAGTAAATTTCTCACAAATTAATTTTTTACTGTCGCAAATTTTAAATACGCCAGGGATTGCCTTTTCTATAGTAAATTATTCAAAAAATAATTTTTTACTGTCGCAAATTTTAAATATCCCAGGGATTGCCTTTTCTATAGTAAATTTCTCACAAATTAATTTTTTACTGTCGCAAATTTTAAATACGCCAGGGATTGCCTTTACTATAGTAAATTATTCAAAAAATAATTTTTTACTGTCGCAAATTTCAAATCCGCCAGGGATTGCCTTTTCTACAGTAAATTTTGCAAAAAATAATTTTTTACTGTCGCAAATTTTAATTGCGCCAGGGATTGCCTTTTCTACAGTAAATTTTTCAAAATATTAATTTTTTACTGTCGCAAATTTTAAATACGCCAGGGATTGCCTTTTCTATAGTAAGTTATTCAAAAAATAATTTTCTACTGTCGCAAATTTTAATTACGCCAGGGATTGCCTTTTCTATAGTAAATTATTCAAAAAATAATTTTTTACTGTCGCAAATTTTAAATATCCCAGGGATTGCATTTTCTATAGTAAATTATTCAAAAAATAATTTTATACTGTCGCAAATTTTAATTGCGCCAGGGATTGCCTTTTCTATAGTAAATTATTCAAAAAATAATTTTTTACTGTCGCAAATTTCAAATCCGCCAGGGATTGCCTTTTCTATAGTAAATTTCTCACAAATTAATTTTTTACTGTCGCAAATTTTAATTACGCCAGGGATTGCCTTTTCTATAGTAAATTATTCAAAAAATAATTTTCTACTGTCGCAAATTTTAATTACGCCAGGGATTGCCTTTTCTATAGTAAATTATTCAAAAAATAATTTTCAACTGTCGCAAATTTTAATTACGCCAGGGATTGCCTTTACTATAGTAAATTATTCAAAAAATAATTTTTTACTGTCGCAAATTTTAAATATCCCAGGGATTGCCTTTTCTATAGTAAATTTCTCACAAATTAATTTCTTACTGTCGCAAATTTTAAATTCGCCAGGGATTGCCTTTTCTATAGTAAATTATTCAAAAAATAATTTTCAACTGTCGCAAATTTTAATTGCGCCAGGGATTGCCTTTTCTATAGTAAATTATTCAAAAAATAATTTTTCTACTGTCGCAAATTTTAAATATCCCAGTGATTGCCTTTTCTATAGTAAATTTCTCACAAATTAATTTTTGACTGTCGCAAATTTTAAATATCCTATGGATTGCCTTTTCTATAGTAAATTTCTCACAAATTAATTTTTTACTGTCGCAAATTTTAAATCCGCCAGGGATTGCCTTTTTTATAGTAAATTATTCAAAAAATAATTTTCAACTGTCGCAAATTTTAATTACGCCAGGGATTGCCTTTTCTATAGTAAATTATGCAAAAAATTATTTTATACTGTCGCAAATTTTAATTACGCCAGGGATTGCCTTTTCTATAGTAAATTATTCAAAAAATAATTTTCAACTGTCGGAAATTTTAATTGCGCCAGGGATTGCCTTTTCTATAGTAAATTATTCAAAAAATAATTTTCTACTGTCGCAAATTTCAAATCCGCCAGGGATTGCCTTTTCTATAGTAAATTATTCAAAAAATAATTTTCTACTGTCGCAAATTTTAATTGCGCCAGTGATTGCCT
This sequence comes from Dioctria linearis, assembly GCA_963930735.1. Taxonomy (NCBI): domain Eukaryota; kingdom Metazoa; phylum Arthropoda; class Insecta; order Diptera; family Asilidae; genus Dioctria; species Dioctria linearis. Next base: position 162,134 of record CAWVNZ010001703.1, on the reverse strand, counting down.
TTTCTATAGTAAATTATTCAAAAAATAATTTTTTTACTGTCGCAAATTTCAAATCCGCCAGGGATTGCCTTTTCTATAGTAAATTATTCAAAAAATAATTTTCTACTGTCGCAAATTTTAATTACGCCAGGGATTGCCTTTTCTATAGTAAATTATTCAAAAAATAATTTTCAACTGTCGCAAATTTTAATTACGCCAGGGATTGCCTTTTCTATAGTAAATTATTCAAAAAATAATTTTCTACTGTCGCAAATTTTAATTACGCCAGGGATTGCCTTTTCTATAGTAAATTATTCATAAAATAATTTTCTACTGTCGCAAATTTTAATTGCGCCAGGGATTGACTTTTCTATAGTAAATTATTCAAAAAATAATTTTCAACTGTCGCAAATTTTAAATACGCCAGGGATTGCCTTTTCTATAGTAAATTATTCAAAAAATAATTTTCAGCTGTCGCAAATTTTAATTACGCCAGGGATTGCCTTTTCTATAGTAAATTTTGCAAAAAAATAATTTTTTACTGTCGCAAATTTTAAATATCCCAGGAATTGCCTTTTCTATAGTAAATTTCTCACAAATTAATTTTTTTACTGTCGCAAATTTTAAATACGCCAGGGATTGCCTTTTCTATAGTAAATTATTCAAAAAATAATTTTTTACTGTCGCAAATTTTAAATATCCCAGGGATTGCCTTTTCTATAGTAAATTTCTCACAAATTAATTTTTTACTGTCGCAAATTTTAAATACGCCAGGGATTGCCTTTACTATAGTAAATTATTCAAAAAATAATTTTTTACTGTCGCAAATTTCAAATCCGCCAGGGATTGCCTTTTCTACAGTAAATTTTGCAAAAAATAATTTTTTACTGTCGCAAATTTTAATTGCGCCAGGGATTGCCTTTTCTACAGTAAATTTTTCAAAATATTAATTTTTTACTGTCGCAAATTTTAAATACGCCAGGGATTGCCTTTTCTATAGTAAGTTATTCAAAAAATAATTTTCTACTGTCGCAAATTTTAATTACGCCAGGGATTGCCTTTTCTATAGTAAATTATTCAAAAAAATAATTTTATACTGTCGCAAATTTTAAGTGCGCCAGGTATTGCCTTTTCTATAGTAAATTATTCAAAAAATAATTTTCTACTGTCGCAAATTTTAATTGCGCCAGGGATTGCCTTTTCTATAGTAAATTATTCAAAAAATTATTTTTTACTGTCGCAAATTTTTAAATATCCCAGGGATTGCCTTTTGTATAGTAAATTATTCAAAAAATAATTTTTTACTGTCGCAAATTTTAAATATCCCAGGGATTGCATTTTCTATAGTAAATTATTCAAAAAATAATTTTATACTGTCGCAAATTTTAATTGCGCCAGGGATTGCCTTTTCTATAGTAAATTATTCAAAAAATAATTTTTTACTGTCGCAAATTTCAAATCCGCCAGGGATTGCCTTTTCTATAGTAAATTTCTCACAAATTAATTTTTTACTGTCGCAAATTTTAATTACGCCAGGGATTGCCTTTTCTATAGTAAATTATTCAAAAAATAATTTTTCTACTGTCGCAAATTTTAATTACGCCAGGGATTGCCTTTTCTATAGTAAATTATTCAAAAAATAATTTTCAACTGTCGCAAATTTTAATTACGCCAGGGATTGCCTTTACTATAGTAAATTATTCAAAAAAATAATTTTTTACTGTCGCAAATTTTAAATATCCCAGGGATTGCCTTTTCTATAGTAAATTTCTCACAAATTAATTTCTTACTGTCGCAAATTTTAAATTCGCCAGGGATTGCCTTTTCTATAGTAAATTATTCAAAAAATAATTTTTTTACTCTCGCAAATTTTAATTACGCCAGGGATTGCCTTTTCTATAGTAAATTATTCAAAACATAATTTTTTACTGTCGCAAATTTTAATTGCGACAGGGATTGCCTTTTCTATGCCTTTTCTATAGTAAATTATTCAAAAAATAATTTTTTACTGTCGCAAATTTTAATTGCGCCAGGGATTGCCTTTTCTACAGTAAATTATTCAAAAAATAATTTTATACTGTCGCAAATTTTAAATACGCCAGGGATTGCCTTTTCTATAGTAAATTATTCAAAAAATAATTTTCATCTATCGCATATTTTAATTACGACAGGGATTGCCTTTTCTATAGTAAATATTGCAAAAAAAATAATTTTTTACTGTCGCAAATTTTAAATATCCCAGGGATTGCCTTTTCTATAGTAAATTTCTCACAAATTAATTTTTTACTGTCGCAAATTTTAAATATCCTATGGATTGCCTTTTCTATAGTAAATTTCTCACAAATTAATTTTTTACTGTCGCAAATTTTAAATCCGCCAGGGATTGCCTTTTCTATAGTAAATTATTCAAAAAATAATTTTCAACTGTCGCAAATTTTAATTACGCCAGGGATTGCCTTTTCTATAGTAAATTATGCAAAAAATTATTTTATACTGTCGCAAATTTTAATTACGCCAGGGATTGCCTTTTCTATAGTAAATTATTCAAAAAATAATTTTCAACTGTCGCAAATTTTAATTGCGCCAGGGATTGCCTTTTCTATAGTAAATTATTCAAAAAATAATTTTCTACTGTCGCAAATTTTAAATATCCCAGGGATTGCCTTTTCTATAGTAAATTTCTCACAAATTAATTTTTGACTGTCGCAAATTTTAAATATCCTATGGATTGCCTTTTCTATAGTAAATTTCTCACAAATTAATTTTTTACTGTCGCAAATTTTAAATCCGCCAGGGATTGCCTTTTCTATAGTAAATTATTCAAAAAATAATTTTCAACTGTCGCAAATTTTAATTACGCCAGGGATTGCCTTTTCTATAGTAAATTATGCAAAAAATTATTTTATACTGTCGCAAATTTTAATTACGCCAGGGATTGCCTTTTCTATAGTAAATTATTCAAAAAATAATTTTCAACTGTCGGAAATTTTAATTGCGCCAGGGATTGCCTTTTCTATAGTAAATTATTCAAAAAATAATTTTCTACTGTCGCAAATTTCAAATCCGCCAGGGATTGCCTTTTCTATAGTAAATTATTCAAAAAATAATTTTCTACTGTCGCAAATTTTAATTGCGCCAGTGATTGCCTTTTCTATAGTAAATTATTCAAAAAATAATTTTTTACTGTCGCAAATTTCAAATCCGCCAGGGATTGCCTTTTCTATAGTAAATTATTCAAAAAATAATTTTCTACTGTCGCAAATTTTAATTACGCCAGGGATTGCCTTTTCTATAGTAAATTATTCAAAAAATAATTTTCAACTGTCGCAAATTTTAATTACGCCAGGGATTGCCTTTTCTATAGTAAATTATTCAAAAAATAATTTTCTACTGTCGCAAATTTTAATTACGCCAGGGATTGCCTTTTCTATAGTAAATTATTCATAAAATAATTTTCTACTGTCGCAAATTTTAATTGCGCCAGGGATTGACTTTTCTATAGTAAATTATTCAAAAAATAATTTTCAACTGTCGCAAATTTTAAATACGCCAGGGATTGCCTTTTCTATAGTAAATTATTCAAAAAATAATTTTCAGCTGTCGCAAATTTTAATTACGCCAGGGATTGCCTTTTCTATAGTAAATTTTGCAAAAAAATAATTTTTTACTGTCGCAAATTTTAAATATCCCAGGAATTGCCTTTTCTATAGTAAATTTCTCACAAATTAATTTTTTTACTGTCGCAAATTTTAAATACGCCAGGGATTGCCTTTTCTATAGTAAATTATTCAAAAATAATTTTTTACTGTCGCAAATTTTAAATATCCCAGGGATTGCCTTTTCTATAGTAAATTTCTCACAAATTAATTTTTTACTGTCGCAAATTTTAAATACGCCAGGGATTGCCTTTACTATAGTAAATTATTCAAAAAATAATTTTTTACTGTCGCAAATTTCAAATCCGCCAGGGATTGCCTTTTCTACAGTAAATTTTGCAAAAAATAATTTTTTACTGTCGCAAATTTTAATTGCGCCAGGGATTGCCTTTTCTACAGTAAATTTTTCAAAATATTAATTTTTTACTGTCGCAAATTTTAAATACGCCAGGGATTGCCTTTTCTATAGTAAGTTATTCAAAAAATAATTTTCTACTGTCGCAAATTTTAATTACGCCAGGGATTGCCTTTTCTATAGTAAATTATTCAAAAAAATAATTTTATACTGTCGCAAATTTTAAGTGCGCCAGGTATTGCCTTTTCTATAGTAAATTATTCAAAAAATAATTTTCTACTGTCGCATATTTTAATTGCGCCAGGGATTGCCTTTTCTATAGTAAATTATTCAAAAAATAATTTTTTACTGTCGCAAATTTTAAATATCCCAGGGATTGCCTTTTCTATAGTAAATTATTCAAAAAATAATTTTTTACTGTCGCAAATTTTAAATATCCCAGGGATTGCATTTTCTATAGTAAATTATTCAAAAAATAATTTTATACTGTCGCAAATTTTAATTGCGCCAGGGATTGCCTTTTCTATAGTAAATTATTCAAAAAATAATTTTTTACTGTCGCAAATTTCAAATCCGCCAGGGATTGCCTTTTCTATAGTAAATTTCTCACAAATTAATTTTTTACTGTCGCAAATTTTAATTACGCCAGGGATTGCCTTTTCTATAGTAAATTATTCAAAAAATAATTTTCTACTGTCGCAAATTTTAATTACGCCAGGGATTGCCTTTTCTATAGTAAATTATTCAAAAAATAATTTTCAACTGTCGCAAATTTTAATTACGCCAGGGATTGCCTTTACTATAGTAAATTATTCAAAAAATAATTTTTTACTGTCGCAAATTTTAAATATCCCAGGGATTGCCTTTTCTATAGTAAATTTCTCACAAATTAATTTCTTACTGTCGCAAATTTTAAATTCGCCAGGGATTGCGTTTTCTATAGTAAATTATTCAAAAAATAATTTTATACTGTCGCAAATTTTAATTGCGCCAGGGATTGCCTTTTCTATAGTAAATTATTCAAAAAATAATTTTTTACTGTCGCAAATTTTAATTACGCCAGGGATTGCCTTTTCTATAGTAAATTATTCAAAAAATAATTTTTTACTGCCGCAAATTTTAATTGCGCCAGGGATTGCCTTTTCTATAGTAAATTATTCAAAAAATAATTTTTTACGGTCGCAAATTTCAAATCTGCCAGGGATTGCCTTTTCTACAGTAAATTTTGCAAAAAATAATTTTTTACTGTCGCAAATTTTAATTACGCCAGGGATTGCCTTTTCTATAGTAAATTATTCAAAAAATAATTTTTTACTGTCGCAAATTTTAATTACGCCAGGGATTGCCTTTTCTATAGTAAATTATTCAAAAAATAATTTTCAACTGTCGCAAATTTTAATTACGCCAGGGATTGCCTTTTCTATAGTAAATTATTCAAAAAATAATTTTTTACTGTCGCAAATTTTAATTGCGCCAGGTATTGCCTTTTCTATAGTAAATTATTCAAAAAATAATTTTCTACTGTCGCAAATTTTAACTACGCCAGGGATTGCCTTTTCTATAGTAAATTATTCAAAAAATAATTTTTTACTGTCGCAAATTTTAATTGCGCCAGGGATTGCCTTTTCTGTAGTAAATTATTCAAAAAATAATTTTTTACTGTTGCAAATTTTAAATATCCCAGGGATTGCCTTTTCTATAGTAAATTATTCAAAAAATAATTTTATACTGTCGCAAATTTTAATTGGGCCAGGGATTGCCTTTTCCATAGTAAATTATTCAAAAAATAATTTTTTACTGTCGCAAATTTCAAATCCGCCAGGGATTGCCTTTTCTATTGTAAATTTCTCACAAATTAATTTTTTACTGTCGCAAATTTTAATTACGCCAGGGATTGCCTTTTCTATAGTAAATTATTCAAAAAATAATTTTCTACTGTCGCAAATTTTAATTACGCTAGGGATTGACTTTTCTATAGTAAATTATTCAAAAAATAATTTTCAACTGTCGCAAATTTGAATTACGCCAGGGATTGCCTTTTTATAGTAAATTATTCAAAAAATAATTTTTTACTGTCGCACATTTTAAATATCCTAGGGATTGCCTTTTCTATAGTAAATTTCTCACAAATTAATTTCTTACTGTCGCAAATTTTAAATACGCCAGCGATTGCCTTTTCTATAGTAAATTATTCAAAAAATAATTTTATACTGTCGCAAATTTTAATTGCGCCAGGGATTGCCTTTTCTATAGTAAATTATTCAAAAAATAATTTTTTACTGTCGCAAATTTTAATTACGCCAGGGATTGCCTTTTCTATAGTAAATTATTCAAAAAATAATTTTTTACTGTCGCAAATTTTAATTGCGCCAGGGATTGCCTTTTCTATAGTAAATTATTCAAAAAATAATTTTTTACGGTCGCAAATTTCAAATCCGCCAGGGATTGCCTTTTCTACAGTAAATTTTGCAAAAAATAATTTTTTACTGTCGCAAATTTAATTACGCCAGGGATTGCCTTTTCTATAGTAAATTATTCAAAAAATAATTTTTTACTGTCGCAAATTTTAATTACGCCAGGGATTGCCTTTTCTATAGTAAATTATTCAAAAAATAATTTTCAACTGTCGCAAATTTTAATTACGCCAGGGATTGCCTTTTCTATAGTAAATTATTCAAAAAATAATTTTTTACTGTCGCAAATTTTAATTACGCCAGGGATTGCCTTTTCTATAGTAAATTATTCAAAAAATAATTTTCTACTGTCGCAAATTTTAATTACGCCAGGGATTGCCTTTTCTATAGTAAATTATTAAAAAATAATTTTATACTGTCGAAAATTTTAATTACGCCAGGGATTGCCTTTTCTATAGTAAATTATTCAAAAAATAATTTTCAACTGTCGCAAATTTTAATTACGCCAGGGATTGCCTTTTCTACAGTAAATTATTCAATAAATAATTATTTACTATCGCAAGGTTTAATTGCGCCAGGGATTGCCTTTTCTACAGTAAATTTTGCAAAAAATAAATTTTTACTGTCGCAAATTTTAAATACGCCAGGGATTGCCTTTTCTATAGTAAATTATTCAAAAAATGATTTTTTACTATCGCAAGTTTTAATTGCGCCAGGGATTGCCTTTTCTATAGTAAATTATTCAAAAAATAATTTTTACTGTCGCAAATTTTAATTACGCCAGGGATTGCCTTTTCTATAGTAAATTATTCAAAAAATAATTTTCAACTGTCGCAAATTTTAATTACGCCAGGGATTGCCTTTTCTACAGTAAATTATTCAAAAAATAATTTTTTACTATCGCAAGGTTTAATTGCGCCAGGGATTGCCTTTTCTACAGTAAATTTTGCAAAAAATAAATTTTTACTGTCGCAAATTTTAAATACGCCAGGGATTGCCTTTTCTATAGTAAATTATTCAAAAAATGATTTTTTACTATCGCAAGTTTTAATTGCGCCAGGGATTGCCTTTTCTATAGTAAATTATTCAAAAAATAATTTTTACTGTCGCAAATTTTAATTACGCCAGGGATTGCCTTTTCTATAGTAAATTATTCAAAAAATAATTTTCAACTGTCGCAAATTTTAATTACGCCAGGGATTGCCTTTTCTATAGTAAATTATTCAAAAAATAATTTTTTACTGTCGCAAATTTTAATTACGCCAGGGATTGCCTTTTCTATAGTAAATTATTCAAAAAATAATTTTCTACTGTCGCAAATTTTAATTACGCCAGGGATTGCCTTTTCTATAGTAAATTATTAAAAAATAATTTTATACTGTCGAAAATTTTAATTACGCCAGGGATTGCCTTTTCTATAGTAAATTATTCAAAAAATAATTTTCAACTGTCGCAAATTTTAATTACGCCAGGGATTGCCTTTTCTACAGTAAATTATTCAAAAAATAATTTTTTACTATCGCAAGGTTTAATTGCGCCAGGGATTGCCTTTTCTACAGTAAATTTTGCAAAAAATAAATTTTTATTGTCGCAAAATTTAAATACGCCAGGGATTGCCTTTTCTATAGTAAATTATTCAAAAAATGATTTTTTACTATCGCAAGTTTTAATTGCGCCAGGGATTGCCTTTTCTATAGTAAATTATTCAAAAAATAATTTTTACTGTCGCAAATTTTAATTACGCCAGGGTTTGCCTTTTCTATAGTAAATTATTCAAAAAATAATTTTCAACTGTCGCAAATTTTAATTACGCCAGGGATTGCCTTTTCTACAGTAAATTATTCAAAAAATAATTTTTTACTATCGCAAGGTTTAATTGCGCCAGGGATTGCCTTTTCTACAGTAAATTTTGCAAAAAATAAATTTTTACTGTCGCAAATTTTAAATACGCCAGGGATTGCCTTTTCTATAGTAAATTATTCAAAAAATGATTTTTTACTATCGCAAGTTTTAATTGCGCCAGGGATTGCCTTTTCTATAGTAAATTATTCAAAAAATAATTTTTACTGTCGCAAATTTTAATTACGCCAGGGATTGCCTTTTCTATAGTAAATTATTCAAAAAATAATTTTCAACTGTCGCAAATTTTAATTACGCCAGGGATTGCCTTTTCTATAGTAAAATATTCAAAAAATAATTTCTTACTGTCGCAAATTTTAATTACGCCAAGGATTGCCTTTTCTATAGTAAATTATTCAAAAAATAATTTTTTACTGTCGCAAATTTTAATTACGCCAGGGATTGCCTTTTCTATAGTAAATTATTCAAAAAATAATTTTATACTGTCGCAAATTTTAAATACGCCAGGGATTGCCTTTTCTATAGTAAATTATTCAAAAAATAATTTTATACTTTCGCAAATTTTAATTACGCCAGAGATTGCCTTTTCTATAGTAAATTATTCAAAAAATAATTTTCTACTGTCGCAAATTTTAATTGCGCCAGGGATTGCCTTTTCTATAGTAAATTATTCAAAAAATAATTTTTACTGTCGCAAATTTTAATTACGCCAGGGTTTGCCTTTTCTATAGTAAATTATTCAAAAAATAATTTTCAACTGTCGCAAATTTTAATTACGCCAGGGATTGCCTTTTCTACAGTAAATTATTCAAAAAATAATTTTTTACTATCGCAAGGTTTAATTGCGCCAGGGATTGCCTTTTCTACAGTAAATTTTGCAAAAAATAAATTTTTACTGTCGCAAATTTTAAATACGCCAGGGATTGCCTTTTCTATAGTAAATTATTCAAAAAATGATTTTTTACTATCGCAAGTTTTAATTGCGCCAGGGATTACCTTTTCTATAGTAAATTATTCAAAAAATAATTTTTACTGTCGCAAATTTTAATTACGCCAGGGATTGCCTTTTCTATAGTAAATTATTCAAAAAATAATTTTCAACTGTCGCAAATTTTAATTACGCCAGGGATTGCCTTTTCTATAGTAAAATATTCAAAAAATAATTTCTTACTGTCGCAAATTTTAATTACGCCAAGGATTGCCTTTTCTATAGTAAATTATTCAAAAAATAATTTTTTACTGTCGCAAATTTTAATTACGCCAGGGATTGCCTTTTCTATAGTAAATTATTCAAAAAATAATTTTATACTGTCGCAAATTTTAAATACGCCTGGGATTGCCTTTTCTATAGTAAATTATTCAAAAAATAATTTTATACTTTCGCAAATTTTAATTACGCCAGGGATTGCCTTTTCTATAGTAAATTATTCAAAAAATAATTTTCTACTGTCGCAAATTTTAATTGCGCCAGGGATTGCCTTTTCTATAGTAAATTATTCAAAAAATAATTTTTACTGTCGCAAATTTTAATTACGCCAGGGTTTGCCTTTTCTATAGTAAATTATTCAAAAAATAATTTTCAACTGTCGCAAATTTTAATTACGCCAGGGATTGCCTTTTCTACAGTAAATTATTCAAAAAATAATTTTTTACTATCGCAAGGTTTAATTGCGCCAGGGATTGCCTTTTCTACAGTAAATTTTGCAAAAAATAAATTTTTACTGTCGCAAATTTTAAATACGCCAGGGATTGCCTTTTCTATAGTAAATTATTCAAAAAATGATTTTTTACTATCGCAAGTTTTAATTGCGCCAGGGATTGCCTTTTCTATAGTAAATTATTCAAAAAATAATTTTTACTGTCGCAAATTTTAATTACGCCAGGGATTGCCTTTTCTATAGTAAATTATTCAAAAAATAATTTTCAACTGTCGCAAATTTTAATTACGCCAGGGATTGCCTTTTCTATAGTAAAATATTCAAAAAATAATTTCTTACTGTCGCAAATTTTAATTACGCCAAGGATTGCCTTTTCTATAGTAAATTATTCAAAAAATAATTTTTTACTGTCGCAAATTTTAATTACGCCAGGGATTGCCTTTTCTATAGTAAATTATTCAAAAAATAATTTTATACTGTCGCAAATTTTAAATACGCCAGGGATTGCCTTTTCTATAGTAAATTATTCAAAAAATAATTTTATACTTTCGCAAATTTTAATTACGCCAGGGATTGCCTTTTCTATAGTAAATTATTCAAAAAATAATTTTCTACTGTCGCAAATTTTAATTGCGCCAGGGATTGCCTTTTCTATAGTAAATTATTCAAAAAATAATTTTTACTGTCGCAAATTTTAATTACGCCAGGGTTTGCCTTTTCTATAGTAAATTATTCAAAAAATAATTTTCAACTGTCGCAAATTTTAATTACGCCAGGGATTGCCTTTTCTACAGTAAATTATTCAAAAAATAATTTTTTACTATCGCAAGGTTTAATTGCGCCAGGGATTGCCTTTTCTACAGTAAATTTTGCAAAAAATAAATTTTTACTGTCGCAAATTTTAAATACGCCAGAGATTGCCTTTTCTATAGTAAATTATTCAAAAAATGATTTTTTACTATCGCAAGTTTTAATTGCGCCAGGGATTGCCTTTTCTATAGTAAATTATTCAAAAAATAATTTTTACTGTCGCAAATTTTAATTACGCCAGGGATTGCCTTTTCTATAGTAAATTATTCAAAAAATAATTTTCAACTGTCGCAAATTTTAATTACGCCAGGGATTGCCTTTTCTATAGTAAAATATTCAAAAAATAATTTCTTACTGTCGCAAATTTTAATTACGCCAAGGATTGCCTTTTCTATAGTAAATTATTCAAAAAATAATTTTTTACTGTCGCAAATTTTAATTACGCCAGGGATTGCCTTTTCTATAGTAAATTATTCAAAAAATAATTTTATACTGTCGCAAATTTTAAATACGCCAGGGATTGCCTTTTCTATAGTAAATTATTCAAAAAATAATTTTATACTTTCGCAAATTTTAATTACGCCAGGGATTGCCTTTTCTATAGTAAATTATTCAAAAAATAATTTTCTACTGTCGCAAATTTTAATTGCGCCAGGGATTGCCTTTTCTATAGTAAATTATTCAAAAAATAATTTTTACTGTCGCAAATTTTAATTACGCCAGGGTTTGCCTTTTCTATAGTAAATTATTCAAAAAATAATTTTCAACTGTCGCAAATTTTAATTACGCCAGGGATTGCCTTTTCTACAGTAAATTATTCAAAAAATAATTTTTTACTATCGCAAGGTTTAATTGCGCCAGGGATTGCCTTTTCTACAGTAAATTTTGCAAAAAATAAATTTTTACTGTCGCAAATTTTAAATACGCCAGGGATTGCCTTTTCTATAGTAAATTATTCAAAAAATGATTTTTTACTATCGCAAGTTTTAATTGCGCCAGGGATTGCCTTTTCTATAGTAAATTATTCAAAAAATAATTTTTACTGTCGCAAATTTTAATTACGCCAGGGATTGCCTTTTCTATAGTAAATTATTCAAAAAATAATTTTCAACTGTCGCAAATTTTAATTACGCCAGGGATTGCCTTTTCTATAGTAAAATATTCAAAAAATAATTTCTTACTGTCGCAAATTTTAATTACGCCAAGGATTGCCTTTTCTATAGTAAATTATTCAAAAAATAATTTTTTACTGTCGCAAATTTTAATTACGCCAGGGATTGCCTTTTCTATAGTAAATTATTCAAAAAATAATTTTATACTGTCGCAAATTTTAAATACGCCAGGGATTGCCTTTTCTATAGTAAATTATTCAAAAAATAATTTTATACTTTCGCAAATTTTAATTACGCCAGGGATTGCCTTTTCTATAGTAAATTATTCAAAAAATAATTTTCTACTGTCGCAAATTTTAATTACGCCAGGGATTGCCTTTTCTATAGTAAATTATTCAAAAAATAATTTTATACTGTCGCAAATTTTAATTACACCAGGGATTGCCTTTTCTATAGTAAATTATTCAAAAAATAATGTTCTACTGTCGCAAATTTTAATTGCGCCAGGGATTGCCTTTTCTAAAGTAAATTATTCAAAAAATAATTTTATACTGTCGCAAATTTTAATTACGCCAGGGATTGCCTTTTCTATAGTAAATTATTCAAAAAATAATTTTCTACTGTCGCAAATTTTAATTGCGCCAGGGATTGCCTTTTCTATAGTAAATTATTCAAAAAATAATTTTTTACGGTCGCAAATTTCAAATCCGCCAGGGATTGCCTTTTCTACAGTAAATTTTGCAAAAATAATTTTTTACTGTCCCAAATTTTAATTACGCCAGGGATTGCCTTTTCTATAGTAAATTATTCAAAAAATAATTTTTTACTGTCGCAAATTTTAAATACGCCAGGGATTGCCTTTTCTATAGTAAATTATTCAAAAAATAATTTTATACTGTCGCAAATTTTAATTGCGCCAGGGATTGCCTTTTCTATAGTAAATTATTCAAAAAATAATTTTTTACTGTCGCAAATTTTAATTACGCCAGGGATTGCCTTTTCTATAGTAAATTATTCAAAAAATTATTTTTTACTGTCGTAAAATTTTAATTGCGCCAGGGATTGCCTTTTCTATAGTAAATTATTCAAAAAATAATTTTTTACGGTCGCAAATTTCAAATCCGCCAGGGATTGCCTTTTCTACAGCAAATTTTGCAAAAAATAATTTTTTACTGTCGCAAATTTAATTACGACAGGGATTGCCTTTTCTATAGTAAATTATTCAAAAAATAATTTTTTACTGTCGCAAATTTTAATTACGCCAGGGATTGCCTTTTTTATAGTAAATTATTCAAAAAATAATTTTCAAATGTCGCAAATTTTAATTACGCCAGGGATTGCCTTTTCTATAGTAAATTATTCAAAAAATAATTTTTTACTGTCGCAAATTTTAATTGCGCCAGGGATTGCCTTTTCTATAGTAAATTATTCAAAAAATAATTTTCTACTGTCGCAAATTTTAATTACGCCAGGGATTGCCTTTTCTATAGTAAATTATTCAAAAAATAATTTTTTACTGTCGCAAATTTTAATTGCGCCACTGATTGCCTTTTCTATAGTAAATTATTCAAAAAATAATTTTCTACTGTCGCAAATTTTAATTACGCCAGGGATTGCCTTTTCTATAGTAAATTATTCAAAGAATAATTTTATACTGTCGCAAATTTTAATTACGCCAGGGATTGCCTTTTCTATAGTAAATTATTCAAAAAATAATTTTCAACTGTCGCAAATTTTAATTACGCCAGGGATTGCCTTTTCTATAGTAAATTATTCAAAAAATATTTTTTTACTATCGCAAGGTTTAATTGCGCCAGGGATTGCCTTTTCTATAGTAAATTATTCAAAAAATAATTTTTTACTATCGCAAGTTTTAATTGCGCCAGGGATTGCCTTTTCTATAGTAAATTATTCAAAAAATAATTTTTTGCTGTCGCAAATTTTAATTACGCCAGGGATTGCCTTTTCTATAGTAAATTATTCAAAAAATAATTTTCAACTGTCGCAAATTTTAATTACGCCAGGGATTGCCTTTTCTATAGTAAATTATTCAAAAAATAATTTCTTACTGTCGCAAATTTTAATTACGCCAGGGATTGCCTTTTCTATAGTAAATTATTCAAAAAATAATTTTTTACTGTCGCAAATTTTAATTACGCCAGGGATTGCCTTTTCTATAGTAAATTATTCAAAAAATAATTTTATACTGTCGCAAATTTTAAATACGCCAGGGATTGCCTTTTCTATAGTAAATTATTCAAAAAATAATTTTATACTTTCGCAAATTTTAATTACGCCAGGGATTGCCTTTTCTATAGTAAATTATTCAAAAAATAATTTTCTACTGTCGCAAATTTTAATTACGCCACGGATTGCCTTTTCTATAGTAAATTATTCAAAAAATAATTTTATACTGTCGCAAATTTTAATTACGCCAGGGATTGCCTTTTCTATAGTAAATTATTCAAAAAATATTTTTTTACTGTCGCAAATTTTAATTGCGCCAGGGATTGCCTTTTCTAAAGTAAATTATTCAAAAAATAATTTTATACTGTCGCAAATTTTAATTACGCCAGGGATTGCCTTTTCTATAGTAAATTATTCAAAAAATAATTTTCTACTGTCGCAAATTTTAATTGCGCCAGGGATTGCCTTTTCTATAATAAATTATTCAAAAAATAATTTTTTAAGGTCGCAAATTTCAAATCCGCCAGGGATTGCGTTTTCTACAGTAAATTTTGCAAAAAATAATTTTTTACTGTCGCAAATTTTAATTACGCCAGGGATTGCCTTTTCTATAGTAAATTATTCAAAAAATAATTTTTTACTATCGCAAATTTTAATTACGCCAGGGATTGCCTTTTCTATAGTAAATTATTCAAAAAATAATTTTCAACTGTCGCAAATTTTAATTACGCCAGGGATTGCCTTTTCTATAGTAAATTATTCAAAAAATTATTTTTTACTGTCGCAAATTTTAATTGCGCCAGGGATTGCCTTTTCTATAGTAAATTATTCAAAAAATAATTTTCTACTGTCGCAAATTTTAATTACGCCAGGGATTGCCTTTTCTATAGTAAATTATTCAAAAAATAATTTTTTACTGTCGCAAATTTTAATTGTGCCAGGGATTGCGTTTTCTATTGTAAATTATTAAAAAAATAATTTTTTACTGTCGCAAATTTTAAATATCCCAGGGATTGCCTTTTCTATAGTAAATTATTCAAAAAATAATTTTATACTGTCGCAAATTTTAATTGCGCCAGGGATTGCCTTTTCTATAGTAAATTATTCAAAAAATAATTTTTTACTGTCGCAAATTTCAAATCCGCCAGTGATTGCCTTTTCTATAGTAAATTTCTCACAAATTAATTTTTTACTGTCGCAAATTTTAATTACGCCAGGGATTGCCTTTTCTATAGTAAATTATTCAAAAAATAATTTTCTACTGTCGCAAATTTTAATTACGCCAGGGATTGCCTTTTCTATAGTAAATTATTCAAAAAATGATTTTCAACTGTCGCAAATTTTAATTACGCCAGGGATTGCCTTTTCTATAGTAAATTATTCAAAAAATAATTTTTTACTGTCGCAAATTTTAAATATCCCAGGGATTGCCTTTTCTATAGTAAATTTCTCACAAATTAATTTCTTACTGTCGCAAATTTTAAATACGCCAGGGATTGCCTTTTCTATAGTAAATTATTCAAAAAATAATTTTATACTGTCGCAAATTTTAATTACGCCAGGGATTGCCTTTTCTATAGTAAATTATTCAAAAAATAATTTTCTACTGTCGCAAATTTTAATTACGCCAGGGATTGCCTTTTCTATAGTAAATTATTCAAAAAATAATTTTTTACTGTCGCAAATTTTAATTGCGTCAGGGATTGCCTTTTCTATAGTAAATTATTCAAAAAATAATTTTCTACTGTCGCAAATTTTAATTACGCCAGGGATTACCTTTTCTATAGTAAATTATTCAAAAAATAATTTTTTACTGTCGCAAATTTTAATTGCGCAACTGATTGCCTTTTCTATAGTAAATTATTCAAAAAATAATTTTCTACTGTCGCAAATTTTAATTACGCCAGGGATTGCCTTTTCTATAGTAAATTATTCAAAAAATAATTTTATACTGTCGCAAATTTTAATTACGCCAGGGATTGCCTTTTCTATAGTAAATTATTCAAAAAATAATTTTCAACTGTTGCAAATTTTAATTACGCCAGGGATTGCCTTTTCTATAGTAAATTATTCAAAAAATAATTTTTTACTATCGCAAGGTTTAATTGCGCCAGGGATTGCCTTTTCTCCAGTAAATTTTGCAAAAAATAATTTTTTACTGTCGCAAATTTTAAATACGCCAGGGATTGCCTTTTCTATAGTAAATTATTCAAAAAATAATTTTATACTGTCGCAAATTTTAATTACGCCAGGGATTGCCTTTTCTATAGTAAATTATTCAAAAAATAATTTTTTACTATCGCAAGTTTTAATTGCGCCAGGGATTGCCTTTTCTAAGGTAAATTATTCAAAAAATAATTTTTTACTGTCGCAAATTTTAATTACGCCAGGGATTGCCTTTTCTATAGTAAATTATTCAAAAAATAATTTTCAACTGTCGCAAATTTTAATTACGCCAGGGATTGCCTTTTCTATAGTAAATTATTCAAAAAATAATTTCTTACTCTCGCAAATTTTAATTACGCCAGGGATTGCCTTTTCTATAGTAAATTATTCAAAAAATAATTTTTTACTGTCGCAAATTTTAATTACGCCAGGGATTGCCTTTTCTATAGTAAATTATTCAAAAAATAATTTTATACTGTCGCAAATTTTAAATACGCCAGGGATTGCCTTTTCTATAGTAAATTATTCAAAAAGTAATTTTATACTTTCGCAAATTTTAATTACGCCAGGGATTGCCTTTTCTATAGTAAATTATTCAAAAAATAATTTTCTACTGTCGCAAATTTTAATTACGCCAGGGATTGCCTTTTCTATAGTAAATTATTCAAAAAATAATTTTATACTGTCGCAAATTTTAATTACGCCAGGGATTGCCTTTTCTATAGTAAATTATTCAAAAAATAATTTTCTACTGTCGCAAATTTTAATTGCGCCAGGGATTGCCTTTTCTAAAGTAAATTATTCAAAAAATAATTTTATACTGTCGCAAATTTTAATTACGCCAGGGATTGCCTTTTCTATAGTAAATTATTCAAAAAATAATTTTCTATTGTCGCAAATTTTAAATACGCCAGGGATTGCCTTTTCTACATTTAATTATTCAAAAAATAATTTTCTACTATCGCAAATTTTAAATACGCCAGGGATTGCCTTTTCTATAGTAAATTATTCAAAAAATAATTTTTTACTGTCGCAAATTTTAATTGCGTCAGGGATTGCCTTTTCTATAGTAAATTATTCAAAAAATAATTTTCTACTGTCGCAAATTTTAATTACGCCAGGGATTGCCTTTTCTATAGTAAATTATTCAAAAAATAATTTTCTACTGTCGCAAATTTTAATTACGCCAGGGATTGCCTTTTCTATAGTAAATTATTCAAAAAATAATTTTTTACTGTCGCAAATTTTAATTGCGTCAGGGATTGCCTTTTCTATAGTAAATTATTCAAAAAATAATTTTCTACTGTCGCAAATTTTAATTACGCCAGGGATTACCTTTTCTATAGTAAATTATTCAAAAAATAATTTTTTACTGTCGCAAATTTTAATTGCGCAACTGATTGCCTTTTCTATAGTAAATTATTCAAAAAATAATTTTCTACTGTCGCAAATTTTAATTACGCCAGGGATTGCCTTTTCTATAGTAAATTATTCAAAAAATAATTTTATACTGTCGCAAATTTTAATTACGCCAGGGATTGCCTTTTCTATAGTAAATTATTCAAAAAATAATTTTCAACTGTTGCAAATTTTAATTACGCCAGGGATTGCCTTTTCTATAGTAAATTATTCAAAAAATAATTTTTTACTATCGCAAGGTTTAATTGCGCCAGGGATTGCCTTTTCTCCAGTAAATTTTGCAAAAAATAATTTTTTACTGTCGCAAATTTTAAATACGCCAGGGATTGCCTTTTCTATAGTAAATTATTCAAAAAATAATTTTATACTGTCGCAAATTTTAATTACGCCAGGGATTGCCTTTTCTATAGTAAATTATTCAAAAAATAATTTTTTACTATCGCAAGTTTTAATTGCGCCAGGGATTGCCTTTTCTAAGGTAAATTATTCAAAAAATAATTTTTTACTGTCGCAAATTTTAATTACGCCAGGGATTGCCTTTTCTATAGTAAATTATTCAAAAAATAATTTTCAACTGTCGCAAATTTTAATTACGCCAGGGATTGCCTTTTCTATAGTAAATTATTCAAAAAATAATTTCTTACTCTCGCAAATTTTAATTACGCCAGGGATTGCCTTTTCTATAGTAAATTATTCAAAAAATAATTTTTTACTGTCGCAAATTTTAATTACGCCAGGGATTGCCTTTTCTATAGTAAATTATTCAAAAAATAATTTTATACTGTCGCAAATTTTAAATACGCCAGGGATTGCCTTTTCTATAGTAAATTATTCAAAAAGTAATTTTATACTTTCGCAAATTTTAATTACGCCAGGGATTGCCTTTTCTATAGTAAATTATTCAAAAAATAATTTTCAACTGTCGCAAATTTTAATTACGCCAGGGATTGCCTTTTCTATAGTAAATTATTCAAAAAATAATTTCTTACTCTCGCAAATTTTAATTACGCCAGGGATTGCCTTTTCTATAGTAAATTATTCAAAAAATAATTTTTTACTGTCGCAAATTTTAATTACGCCAGGGATTGCCTTTTCTATAGTAAATTATTCAAAAAATAATTTTATACTGTCGCAAATTTTAAATACGCCAGGGATTGCCTTTTCTATAGTAAATTATTCAAAAAGTAATTTTATACTTTCGCAAATTTTAATTACGCCAGGGATTGCCTTTTCTATAGTAAATTATTCAAAAAATAATTTTCTACTGTCGCAAATTTTAATTACGCCAGGGATTGCCTTTTCTATAGTAAATTATTCAAAAAATAATTTTATACTGTCGCAAATTTTAATTACGCCAGGGATTGCCTTTTCTATAGTAAATTATTCAAAAAATAATTTTCTACTGTCGCAAATTTTAATTGCGCCAGGGATTGCCTTTTCTAAAGTAAATTATTCAAAAAATAATTTTATACTGTCGCAAATTTTAATTACGCCAGGGATTGCCTTTTCTATAGTAAATTATTCAAAAAATAATTTTCTATTGTCGCAAATTTTAAATACGCCAGGGATTGCCTTTTCTACATTTAATTATTCAAAAAATAATTTTCTACTATCGCAAATTTTAAATACGCCAGGGATTGCCTTTTCTATAGTAAATTATTCAAAAAATAATTTTATACTGTCGCAAATTTTAATTACGCCAGGGATTGCCTTTTCTATAGTAAATTATTCAAAAAATAATTTTTTACTGTCGCAAATTGTAATTGCGCCAGGGATTGCCTTTTCTATAGTAAATTATTCAAAAAATAATTTTTTACTGTCTCAAATTTTAAATACGCCAGGGATTGCCTTTTCTAAAGTAAATTATTCAAAAAATAATTTTATACTGTCGCAATTTTTAATTAAGCCAGGGATTGCCTTTTCTATAGTAAATTATTCAAAAAATAATTTTCTACTGACGCAAATTTTAAATACGCCAGGGATTGCGTTTTCTACAGTAAATTATTCAAAAAATAATTTTCTACTGTCGCAAATTTTAAATACGCCAGGGATTGCCTTTTCTATAGTAAATTATTCAAAAAATAATTTTATACTGTCGCAAATTTTAATTACGCCAGGGATTGCCTTTTCTATAGTAAATTATTCAAAAAATAATTTTTTACTGTCGCAAATTTTAATTACGCCAGGGATTGCCTTTTTCTATAGTAAATTATTCAAAAAATAATTTTCTACTGTCGCAAATTTTAATTACGCCAGGGATTGCCTTTTCTATAGTAAATTATTCAAAAAATAATTTTCTACTGTCGCAAATTTTAATTACGCCAGGGATTGCCTTTTCTATAGTAAATTATTCAAAAAATAATTTTCTAATGTCGCAAATTGTAATTGCGCCAGGGATTGCCTTTTCTATAGTAAATTATTCAAAAAATAATTTTTTACTGTCGCAAATTTTAATTGCGCCAGGGATTGCCTTTTCTATAGTAAATTATTCAAAAAATAATTTTCAACTGTCGCAAATTTTAATTGCGCCAGGGATTGCCTTTTCTGTAGTAAATTATTCAAAAAATAATTTTTTACTGTCGCAAATTTTAAATATCCCAGGTATTGACTTTTCTATAGTAAACTATTCAAAAAATAATTTTTTACTGTCGCAAATTTTAAATATCCCAGGGATTGCCTTTTCTATAGTAAATTATTCAAAAAATAATTTTCTACTGTTGCAAATTTTAATTACGCCAGGGATTGCCTTTTCTATAGTAAATTATTCAAAAAATAATTTTTTACTGTCGCAAATTGTAATTACGCCAGGGATTGCCTTTTCTATAGTAAATTATTCAAAAAATAATTTTATACTGTCGCAAATTTTAATTACGCCAGGGATTGCCTTTTCTATAGTAAATTATGCAAAAAATAATTTTTTACTGTCGCAAATTGTAATTACGCCAGGGATTGCCTTTTCTATAATAAATTATTCAAAAAATAATTTTATACTGTCGCAAATTTTAATTACGCCAGGGATTGCCTTTTCTATAGTAAATTATTCAAAAAATAATTTTTTACTGTCACAAATTTTAATTACGCCAGGGATTGCCTTTTCTATAGTAAATTATTCAAAAAATAATTTTCAACTGTCGGAAATTTTAATTACGCCTGGGATTGCCTTTTCTACAGTAAATTTTTCAAAATATTAATTTTTTACTATCGCAAATTTTAAATACGCCAGGGATTGCCTTTTCTATAGTAAATTATTCAAAAAATAATTTTTTACTGTCGCAAATTTTAAGTGCGTCAGGGATTGCCTTTTCTATAGTAAATTATTCAAAAAATAATTTTCAACTGTCGCAAATTTTAATTACGCCAGGGATTGCCTTTTCTATAGTAAATTATTCAAAAAATAATTTTCTACTGTCGCAAATTTTAATTACGCCAGGGATTGACTTTTCTATAGTAAATTATTCAAAAAATAATTTTCAACTGTCGCAAATTGTAATTGCGCCAGGGATTGCCTTTTCTATAGTAAATTATTCAAAAAATAATTTTTTACTGTCGCAAATTTTAAATATCCCAGGGATTGCCTTTTCTGTAGTAAATTATTCAAAAAATAATTTTTTACTGTCGCAAATTTTAAATATCCCAGGGATTGCATTTTCTATAGTAAATTATTCAAAAAATAATTTTCTGCTGTCGCAAATTTTAATTACGCCAGGGATTGCCTTTTCTATAGTAAATTATTAAAAAAATAATTTTCAACTGTCGCAAATTTTAACTACGCCAGGGATTGCCTTTTCTATAGTAAATTATTCAAAAAATAATTTTATACTGTCGCAAATTTTAATTACACCAGGGATTGCCATTTCTATAGTAAATTATTCAAAAAATAATTTTCTACTGTTGCAAATTTAATTGCGCCAGGGATTGCCTTTTCTATAGTAAATTATTCAAAAAATAATTTTATACTGTCGCAAATTTTAATTACGCCAGGGATTGCCTTTTCTATAGTAAATTATTCAAAAAAAAATTTTTTACTGTCGCAAATTTTAATTACGCCAGGGATTGCCTTTTCTATAGTAAATTATTCAAAAAATAATTTTCAACTGTCGCAAATTTTAATTACGCCAGGGATTGCCTTTTCTATAGTAAATTATTCAAAAAATAATTTTTACTGTCGCAAATTTTAAATATCCCAGGGATTGCCTTTTCTATAGTAAATTTCTCACAAAATAATTTTATACTGTCGCAAATTTTAATTGCGCCAGGGATTGCCTTTTCTATAGTAAATTATTCAAAAAATAATTTTATACTGTCGCAAATTTTAAATACGCCAGGGATTGCCTTTTCTATAGTAAATTTTGCAAAAAAATAATTTTCTACTGTCGCAAATTTTAATTACGCCAGGGATTGCCTTTTCTATAGTAAATTATTCAAAAAATAATTTTTACTATCGCAAATTTTAATTACGCCAGGGATTGCCTTTTCTATAGTAAATTATTCAAAAAATAATTTTCAACTGTCACAAATTTTAATTACGCCAGGGATTGCCTTTTCTATAGTAAATTATTCAAAAAATAATTTTATACTGTCGCAAATTTTAATTACGCCAGGGATTGCCTTTTCTATAGTAAATTATTCAAAAAAAAATTTTTTACTGTCGCAAATTTTAATTACGCCAGGGATTGCCTTTTCTATAGTAAATTATTCAAAAAATTATTTTCAACTGTCGCAAATTTTAATTACGCCAGGGATTGCCTTTTCTATAGTAAATTTTTCAAAAAATAATTTTCAACTGTCGCAAATTTTAATTGCGCCAGGGATTGCCTTTTCTATAGTAAATTATTCAAAAAATAATTTTTTACTGTCGCAAATTTTAAATATCCCAGGGATTGCCTTTTCTGTAGTAAATTATTCAAAAAATAATTTTTTACTGTCGCAAATTTTAAATATCCCAGTCTGTAGTAAATTATTCAAAAAATAATTTTTTACTGTCGCAAATTTTAAATATCCCAGGGATTGCCTTTTCTATAGTAAATTATTCAAAAAATAATTTTCTGCTGTCGCAAATTTTAATTACGCCAGGGATTGCCTTTTCTATAGTAAATTATTAAAAAAATAATTTTCAACTGTCGCAAATTTTAACTACGCCAGGGATTGCCTTTTCTATAGTAAATTATTCAAAAAATAATTTTATACTGTCGCAAATTTTAATTACACCAGGGATTGCCATTTCTATAGTAAATTATTCAAAAAATAATTTTCTACTGTTGCAAATTTTAATTGCGCCAGGGATTGCCTTTTCTATAGTAAATTATTCAAAAAATAATTTTTTATTGTCGCAAATTTTGATTACGCCAGGGATTGCCTTTTCTATAGTAAATTATTCAAAAAATAATTTTATACCGTCGCAAATTTTAATTACGCCAGGGATTGCCTTTTCTATAGTAAATTATTCAAAAAATAATTTTCTACTGTCGCAAATTTTAATTGCGCCAGGGATTGCCTTTTCTATAGTAAATTATTCAAAAAATAATTTTTTACTGTCGCAAATTTTAAATATCCCAGGGATTGCCTTTTCTATAGTAAATTTCTCACAAATTAATTTTTTACTATCGCAAATTTTAAGTGCGCCAGGGATTGCCTTTTCTATAGTAAATTTCTCACAAATTAATTTTTTACTGTCGCAAATTTCAAATCCGCCAGGGATTGCCTTTTCTATAGTAAATTATTCAAAATATTAATTTTTTACTGTCGCCAAAATTACCTTTGCCTTTTCTATAGTAAATTATTCAAAAAATAATTTTTTATTGTCGCAAATTTTGATTACGCCAGGGATTGCCTTTTCTACAGTAAATTATTCAAAAAATAATTTTATACTGTCGCAAATTTTAATTACGCCAGGGATTGCCTTTTCTATAGTAAATTATTCAAAAAATAATTTTCTACTGTCGCAAATTTTAATTGCGCCAGGGATTGCCTTTTCTATAGTAAATTATTCAAAAAATAATTTTTTACTGTCGCAAATTTTAAATTTCCCAGGGATTGCCTTTTCTATAGTAAATTTCTCACAAATTAATTTTTTGCTATCGCAAATTTTAAGTGCGCCAGGGATTGCCTTTTCTATAGTAAATTTCTCACAAATTAATTTTTTACTGTCGCAAATTTCATATCCGCCAGGGATTGCCTTTTCTATAGGAAATTATTCAAAATATTAATTTTTTACTGTCGCAAATTTCAAATCCGCCAAGGATTGGCTTTTCTATAGTAAATTATTCAAAAAATAATTTTCTACTGTCGCAAATTTTAATTACGGCAGGGATTGCCTTTTCTATAGTAAATTTTGCAAAAAAATAATTTTCTACTGTCGCAAATTTTAATTACGCCAGGGATTGCCTTTTCTATAGTAAATTATTCAAAAAATAATTTTCTACTGTCGCAAATTTTAATTACGCCAGGGATTGCCTTTTCTATAGTAAATTATTCAAAAAATAATTTTTTACTATCGCAAATTTTAATTACGCCAGGGATTGCCTTTTCTATAGTAAATTATCCAAAAAATAATTTTTTACTGTCGCAAATTTTAATTACGCCAGGGATTGCCTTTTCTATAGTAAATTATTCAAAAAATAATTTTCAACTGTCACAAATTTTAATTACGCCAGGGATTGCCTTTTCTATAGTAAATTATTCAAAAAATAATTTTCAACTGTCGCAAATTTTAATCACGCCAGGGATTGCCTTTTCTATAGTAAATTTTGCAAAAAAATAATTTTCTACTGTCGCAAATTTTAATTACGCCAGGGATTGCCTTTTCTATAGTAAATTATTCAAAAAATAATTTTCTATTGTCGCAAATTTTAATTACTCCATGGATTGCCTTTTCTATAGTAAATTATTCAAAAAATAATTTTTTACTGTCGCAAATTTTAATTACGCCAGGGATTGCCTTTTCTATAGTAAATTATTCAAAAAATAATTTTCTACTGTCGCAAATTTTAATTACGCCAGGGATTGCCTTTTCTATAGTAAATTTTGAAAAAAAAATAATTTTCTACTGTCGCAAATTTTAAATATCCCAGGGATTGCCTTTTCTATAGTAAATTATTCAAAAAATAATTTTTTACTGTCGCAAATTTTAAATATCCCAGGGATTGCCTTTTCTATAGTAAATTTCTCACAAATTAATTTTTTACTATCGCAAATTTTAAGTGCGCCAGGGATTGCCTTTTCTATAGTAAATTATTCAAAAAATAATTTTTTACTGTCGCAAATTTCAAATCCGCCAGGGATTGCCTTTTCTATAGTAAATTATTCAAAAAATAATTTTTTACTATCGCAAATTTGAAATCCGCCAGGGATTGCCTTTTCTATAATAAATTATTCAAAAATAATTTTATACTGTCGCAAATTTTAATTACGCCAGGGATTGCCTTTTCTATAGTAAATTTTGCAAAAAATAAGTTTATACTGTCGCAAATTTTAATTACGCCAGGGATTGCCTTTTCTATAGTAAATTATTCAAAAAATAATTTTCTACTGTGGCAAATTTTAATTGCGCCAGGGATTGCCTTTTCTATAGTAAATTATTCAAAAAATCATTTTCTACTGTCGCAAATTTTAATTACGCCAGGGATTGCCTTTTCTATAGTAAATTATTCAAAAAATAATTTTTTACTGTCGCAAATTTTAAGTGCGCCCGGGATTGCCTTTTCTATAGTAAATTATTCAAAAAATAATTTTCAACTGTCGCAAATTTTAATTACGCCAGGGATTGCCTTTTCTATAGTAAATTATTCAAAAAATAATTTTCAACTGTCGCAAATTTTAATTACGCCAGGGATTGCCTTTTCTATAGTAAATTATTCAAAAAATAATTTTTTACTGTCGCAAATTTTAAATATCCCAGGGATTGCCTTTTCTATAGTAAATTTCTCACAAATTAATTTTTTACTATCGCAAATTTTAATTACGCCAGGGATTGCCTTTTCTATAGGAAATTATTCAAAAAATAATTTTCTACTGTCGCAAATTTTAATTACGCCAGGGATTGCCTTTTCTATAGTAAATGATTCAAAAAATAATTTTCAACTGTCGCAAATTTTAAATATCCCAGGGATTGCCTTTTCTATAGTAAATTAATCAAAAAATAATTTTCAACTATCGCAAATGTTAATTACGCCAGGGATTGCCTTTTCTATAGTAAATTATTCAAAAAATAATTTTTTACTGTCGCAAATTTTAAATATCCCAGGGATTGCCTTTTCTTTAGTAAATTTCTCACAAAATAATTTTATACTGTCGCAAATTTCAAATCCGCCAGGGATTGCCTTTTCTATAGTAAATTATTCAAATAATAATTTTTTATTGTCGCAAATTTTAATTGCGCCAGGGATTGCCTTTTCTATAGTAAATTATTCAAAAAATAATTTTTTACTGTCGCAAATTTTAAGTGCGCCAGGGATTGCCTTTTCTATAGTAAATTATTCAAAAAATAATTCTCAACTGTCGCAAATTTTAATTACGCCAGGGATTGCCTTTTCTATAGTAAATTATTCAAAAAATAATTTTCTACTGTCGCAAATATTAATTACGCCAGGGATTGCCTTTTCTATAGTAAATTATTCAAAAAATAATTTTTTACTGTCGCAAATTTTAATTGTGCCAGGGATTGCCTTTTCTATTGTAAATTATTAAAAAAATAATTTTTTACTGTCGCAAATTTTAAATATCCCAGGGATTGCCTTTTCTATAGTAAATTATTCAAAAAATAATTTTATACTGTCGCAAATTTTAATTGCGCCAGGGATTGCCTTTTCTATAGTAAATTATTCAAAAAATAATTTTTTACTGTCGCAAAGTTTAAATATCCCAGGGATTGCCTTTTCTATAGGAAATTTCTCACAAATTAATTTTTTACTATCGCAAATTTTAAGTGCGCCAGGGATTGCCTTTTCTATAGTAAATTATTCAAAAAATAATTTTTTACTGTCGCAAATTTCAAATCCGCCAGGGATTGCCTTTTCTATAGTAAATTATTCAAAAAATAATTTTTACTATCGCAAATTTCAAATCCGCCAGGGATTGCCTTTTCCATAGTAAATTATTCAAAAAATAATTTTATACTGTCGCAAATTTTAATTACGCCAGGGATTGCCTTTTCTATAGTAAATTATTCAAAAAATAATTTTCTACTGTCGCAAATTTTAGTTGCGCCAGGGATTGCCTTTTCTATAGTAAATTATTCAAAAAATAATTTTCTACTGTCGCAAATTTTAATTACGCCAGGGATTGCCTTTTCTATAGTAAATTATTCAAAAAATAATTTTCAACTGTCGCAAATTTTAAATATCCCAGGGATTGCCTTTTCTATAGTAAATTATTCAAAAAATAATTTTCAACTGTCGCAAATTTTAATTACGCCAGGGATTGCCTTTTCTATAGTAAATTATTCAAAAAATAATTTTTTACTGTCGCAAATTTTAAATATCCCAGGGATTGCCTTTTCTATAGTAAATTTCTCACAAAATAATTCTATACTGTCGCAAATTTTAATTACGCCAGGGATTGCCTTTTCTATAGTAAATTATTCAAAAAATAACTTTTTACTGTCGCAAATTTTAATTACGCCAGGGATTGCCTTTTCTATAGTAAATTATTCAAAAAATAATTTTCAACTGTCGCAAATTTTAATTACGCCAGGGATTGCCTTTTCTATAGTAAATTATTCAAAAAATAATTTTCAACTGTCGCAAATTTTAATTACGCCAGGGATTGCCTTTTCTATAGTAAATTATTCAAAAAATAATTTTTTACTGTCGCAAATTTTAAATATCCCAGGGATTGCCTTTTCTATAGTAAATTTCTCACAAATTAATTTTTTACTATCGCAAATTTTAAGTGCACCAGGGATTGCCTTTTCTATAGTAAATTATTCAAAAAATAATTTTTTACTATCGCAAATTTCAAATCCGCCAGGGATTGCCTTTTCTATAGTAAATTATTCAAAAAATATTTTTTTATTGTCGCAAATTTCAAATCCGCCAGGGATTGCCTTTTCTATAGTAAATTATTCAAAAAATAATTTTCTACTGTCGCAAATTTTAATTACGCCAGGGATTGCCTTTTCTATAGTAAATTTTGCAAAAAATAATTTTCTAATGTCGCAAATTTTAATTGCGCCAGGGATTGCCTTTTCTATAGTAAATTATTCAAAAAATAATTTTTTACTGTCGCAAATTTTAAATAAGCCAGGGATTGCCTTTTCTATAGTAAATTATTCAAAAAATAATTTTTTACTATCGCAAATTTCAAATCCGCCAGGGATCGCCTTTTCTATAGTAAATTATTCAAAAAATAATTTTCTACTGTCGCAAATTTTAATTACGCCAGGGATTGCCTTTTCTATAGTAAATTATTCAAAAAAATAATTTTATACTGTCGCAAATTTTAATTACACCAGGGATTGCCTTTTCTATAGTAAATTATTCAAAAATAATTCTATACTGTCGCAAATTTTAATTACGCCAGGGATTGCCTTTTCTATAGTAAATTATTCAAAAAATAATTTTCTACTGTCGCAAATTTTAAGTGCGCCAGGGATTGCCTTTTCTATAGTAAATTATTCAAAAAATAATTTTCTACTGTCGCAAATTTTAATTACGCCAGGGATTGCCTTTTCTATAGTAAATTATTCAAAAAATAATTTTTTACTGTCGCAAATTTTAATTACGCCAGGGATTGCCTTTTCTATAGTAAATTATTCAAAAAATAATTTTCTAATGTCGCAAATTTTAATTGCGCCAGGGATTGCCTTTTCTATAGTAAATTATTCAAAAAATAATTTTTTACTGTCGCAAATTTTAAATACGCCAGGGATTGCCTTTTCTATAGTAAATTATTCAAAAAATAATTTTTTACTATCGCAAATTTCAAATCCGCTAGGGATTGCCTTTTCTATAGTAAATTATTCAAAAAATAACTTTTTACTGTCGCAAATTTCAAATCCGCCAGGGATTGCCTTTTCTATAGTAAATTATTCAAAAAATAATTTTCTACTGTCGCAAATTTTAATTACGCCAGGGATTGCCTTTTCTATAGTAAATTTTGCAAAAAAATAATTTTCTACTGTCGCAAATTTTAAATATCCCAGGGATTGCCTTTTCTATAGTAAATTATTCAAAAAATATTTTTTTACTGTCGCAAATTTTAAATATCCCAGGGATTGCCTTTTCTTTAGTAAATTTCTCACAAATTAATTTTTTACTATCGCAAATTTTAAGTGCTCCAGGGATTGCCTTTTCTATAGTAAATTATTCAAAAAATAATTTTTTACTGTCGCAAATTTCAAATCCGCCAGGGATTGCCTTTTCTATAGTAAATTATTCAAAAAATAATTTTTTACTATCGCAAATTTCAAATCCGCCAGGGATTGCCTTTTCTATAGTAAATTATTCAAAAAATAATTTTCTACTGTCGCAAATTTTAATTACGCCAGGGATTGCCTTTTCTATAGTAAATTATTCAAAAAATAATTTTTTACTGTCGCAAATTTTAATTACGCCAGGGATTGCCTTTTCTATAGTAAATTATTCAAAAATAATTCTATACTGTCGCAAATTTTAATTACGCCAGGGATTGCCTTTTCTATAGTAAATTATTCAAAAAATAATTTTCTACTGTCGCAAATTTTAAGTGCGCCAGGGATTGCCTTTTCTATAGTAAATTATTCAAAAAATAATTTTCAACTGTCGCAAATTTTAATTGCGCCAGGGATTGCCTTTTCTATAGTAAATTATTCAAAAAATAATTTTTTACTGTCGCAAATTTCAAATCCGCCAGGGATTGCCTTTTCTATAGTAAATTATTCAAAAAATAATTTTCAACTGTCGCAAATTTTAATTACGCCAGGGATTGCCTTTTCTATAGTAAATTATTCAAAAAATAATTTTTTACTGTCGCAAATTTTAATTACGCCAGGGATTGCCTTTTCTATAGTAAATTATTCAAAAAATAATTTTATACTGTCGCAAATTTTAATTACGCCAGGGATTGCCTTTCTATAGTAAATTATTCAAAAAATAATTTTTTACTGTCGCAAATTTTAATTACGCCAGGGATTGCCTTTTCTATAGTAAATTATTCAAAAAATAATTTTCAACTGTCGCAAATTTTAAGTGCGCCAGGGATTGCCTTTTCTATAGTAAATTATTCAAAAAATAATTTTCAACTGTCGCAAATTTTAATTAGGCCAGGGATTGCCTTTTCTATAGTAAATTATTCAAAAAATAATTTTTTACTGTCGCAAATTGTAATTACGCCAGGGATTGCCTTTTCTATAGTAAATTATTCAAAAAATAATTTTTTACTGTCGCAAATTTTAAATATCCCAGGGATTGCCTTTTCTATAGTAAATTATTCAAAAAATAATTTTTTACTGTCGCAAATTTTAATTGCGCCAGGGATTGCCTTTTCTATAGTAAATTATTCAAAAAATAATTTTTTACTGTCGCAAATTTTAATTACGCCAGGGATTGCCTTTTCTATAGTAAATTATTCAAAAAATAATTTTTTACTGTCGCAAATTTTAATTACGCCAGGGATTGCCTTTTCTATAGTAAATTATTCAAAAAATAATTTTCAACTGTCGCAAATTTTAATTGCGCCAGGGATTGCCTTTTCTATAGTAAATTATTCAAAAAATAATTTTTTACTGTCGCAAATTTCAAATCCGCCAGGGATTGCCTTTTCTATAGTAAATTATTCAAAAAATAATTTTCAACTGTCGCAAATTTTAATTACGCCAGGGATTGCCTTTTCTATAGTAAATTATTCAAAAAATAATTTTTTACTGTCGCAAATTTTAATTACGCCAGCGATTGCCTTTTCTATAGTAAATTATTCAAAAAAATAATTTTATACTGTCGCAAATTTTAATTACGCCAGGGATTGCCTTTTCTATAGTAAATTATTCAAAAAATAATTTTTTACTGTCGCAAATTTTAACTACGCCAGGGATTGCCTTTTCTATAGTAAATTATTCAAAAAATAATTTTCAACTGTCGCAAATTTTAAGTGCGCCAGGGATTGCCTTTTCTATAGTAAATTATTCAAAAAATAATTTTCAACTGTCGCAAATTTTAATTACGCCAGGGATTGCCTTTTCTATAGTAAATTATTCAAAAAATAATTTTTTACTGTCGCAAATTTTAATTACGCCAGGGATTGCCTTTTCTATAGTAAATTATTCAAAAAATAATTTTTTACTGTCGCAAATTTTAAATATCCCAGGGATTGCCTTTTCTATAGTAAATTATTCAAAAATAATTTTTTACTGTCGCAAATTTTAATTGCACCAGGGATTGCCTTTTCTATAGTAAATTATTCAAAAAATAATTTTTTACTGTCGCAAATTTTAATTACGCCAGGGATTGCCTTTTCTATAGTAAATTATTCAAAAAATAATTTTTTACTGTCGCAAATTTTAATTACGCCAGAGATTGCCTTTTCTATAGTAAATTATTCAAAAAATAATTTTCAACTGTCGCAAATTTTAATTACGCCAGGGATTGCCTTTTCTATAGTAAATTATTCAAAAAATAATTTTTTACTGTCGCTAATTTTAATTGCGCCAGGGATTGCCTTTTCTATAGTAAATTATTCAAAAAATAATTTTTTATTGTCGCAAATTTTAATTACGCCAGGGATTGCGTTTTCTATAGTAAATTATTCAAAAAATAATTTTCAACTGTCGCAAATTTAATTACGCCAGGGATTGCCTTTTCTATAGTAAATTATTCAAAAAATAATTTTTTACTGTCGCAAATTTTAATTGCGCCAGGGATTGCCTTTTCTATAGTAAATTATTCAAAAAATAATTTTTTACTGTCGCAAATTTTAATTACGCCAGGGATTGCGTTTTCTATAGTAAATTATTCAAAAATAATTTTCAACTGTCGCAAATTTTAATTACGCCAGGGATTGCCTTTTCTATAGTAAATTATTCAAAAAATAATTTTTTACTGTCGCAAATTTTAATTACGCCAGGGATTGCCTTTTCTATAGTAAATTATTCAAAAAATAATTTTATACTGTCGCAAATTTTAAGTGCTCCAGGGATTGCCTTTTGTATAGTAAATTTTGCAAAAAATAATTTTCTAATGTCGCAAATTTTAATTACGCCAGGGATTGCCTTTTCTATAGTAAATTATTCAAAAAATAATTTTATACTGTCGCAAATTTTAATTACGCCAGGGATTGCCTTTTCTATAGTAAATTATTCAAAAAATAATTTTCTACTGTCGCAAATTTTAAATATCCCAGGGATTGCCTTTTCTAAAGTAAATTATTCAAAAATAATTTTTTACTGTCGCAAATTTTAATTCCGCCAGGGATTGCCATTTCTATAGTAAATTATTCAAAAAATAATTTTTACTGTCGGAAATTTTAATTACGCCAGGGATTGCCTTTTCTATAGTAAATTATTCAAAAAATAATTTTCAACTGTCGCAAATTTTAATTACGCCAGGGATTGCCTTTTCTATAGTAAATTATTCAAAAAATAATTTTTTACTGTCGCAAATTTTAACTACGCCAGGATTGCCTTTTCTATAGTAAATTATTCAAAAAATAATTTTATACTGTCGCAAATTTTAAGTGCGCCAGGGATTGCCTTTTCTATAGTAAATTATTCAAAAAATAATTTTTTACTGTCGCAAATTTTAATTACGCCAGGGATTGCGTTTTCTATAGTAAATTATTCAAAAAATAATTTTTCAACTGTCGCAAATTTTAATTACGCCAGGGATTGCCTTTTCTATAGTAAATTATTCAAAAAATAATTTTTTTACTGTCGCAAATTTTAATTACGCCAGGGATTGCCTTTTCTATAGTAAATTATTCAAAAAAATAATTTTATACTGTCGCAAATTTTAAGTGCTCCAGGGATTGCCTTTTGTATAGTAAATTTTGCAAAAAAATAATTTTCTAATGTCGCAAATTTTAATTACGCCAGGGATTGCCTTTTCTATAGTAAATTATTCAAAAAATAATTTTATACTGTCGCAAATTTTAATTACGCCAGGGATTGCCTTTTCTATAGTAAATTATTCAAAAAATAATTTTCTACTGTCGCAAATTTTAAATATCCCAGGGATTGCCTTTTCTAAAGTAAATTATTCAAAAAATAATTTTTTACTGTCGCAAATTTTAATTCCGCCAGGGATTGCCATTTCTATAGTAAATTATTCAAAAAATAATTTTTTACTGTCGGAAATTTTAATTACGCCAGGGATTTGCCTTTTCTATAGTAAATTATTCAAAAAATAATTTTCAACTGTCGCAAATTTTAATTACGCCAGGGATTGCCTTTTCTATAGTAAATTATACAAAAAATAATTTTTTACTGTCGCAAATTTTAACTACGCCAGGGATTGCCTTTTCTATAGTAAATTATTCAAAAAATAATTTTATACTGTCGCAAATTTTAAGTGCGCCAGGGATTGCCTTTTCTATAGTAAATTTTGCAAAAAATAATTTTCTACTGTCGCAAATTTTAATTACGCCAGGGATTTCCTTTTCTATAGTAAATTATTCAAAAAATAATTTTATACTGTCGCAAATTTTAATTACGCCAGGGATTGCTTTTCTATAGTAAATTATTCAAAAAATAATTTTCAACTGTCGCAAATTTTAATTACGCCAGGGATTGCCTTTTCTATAGTAAATTATTCAAAAAATAATTTTTTACTGTCGCAAATTTTAATTACGCCAGGGATTGCCTTTTCTATAGTAAATTATTCAAAAAATAATTTTTTACTGTCGCAAATTTTAAATATCCCAGGGATTGCCTTTTCTATAGTAAATTATTCAAAAAATAATTTTTACTGTCGCAAATTTTAATTGCACCAGGGATTGCCTTTTCTATAGTAAATTATTCAAAAAATAATTTTTTACTGTCGCAAATTTTAATTACGCCAGGGATTGCCTTTTCTATAGTAAATTATTCAAAAAATTAATTTTTTACTGTCGCAAATTTTAAATAATCCAGGGATTGCCTTTTCTATAGTAAATTATTCAAAAAATAATTTTTTACTGTCGCAAATTTTAATTGCACCAGGGATTGCCTTTTCTATAGTAAATTATTCAAAAAATAATTTTTTACTGTCGCAAATTTTAATTACGCCAGGGATTGCCTTTTCTATAGTAAATTATTCAAAAAATAATTTTTTACTGTCGCAAATTTTAACTACGCCAGGGATTGCCTTTTCTATAGTAAATTATTCAAAAAATAATTTTCAACTGTCGCAAATTTGAAGTGCGCCAGGGATTGCCTTTTCTATAGTAAATTATTCAAAAAATAATTTTCAACTGTCGCAAATTTTAATTACGCCAGGGATTGCCTTTTCTATAGTAAATTATTCAAAAAATAATTTTTTACTGTCGCAAATTTTAATTACGCCAGGGATTGCCTTTTCTATAGTAAATTATTCAAAAATAATTTTTTACTGTCGCAAATTTTAAATATCCCAGGAATTGCCTTTTCTATAGTAAATTATTCAAAAAATAATTTTTTACTGTCGCAAATTTTAATTGCACCAGGGATTGCCTTTTCTATAGTAAATTATTCAAAAATAATTTTTTACTGTCGCAAATTTTAATTACGCCAGGGATTGCCTTTTCTATAGTAAATTATTCAAAAAATAATTTTTTACTGTCGCAAATTTTAATTACGCCAAGGATTGCCTTTTCTACAGTAAATTTTTCAAAATATTAATTTTTACTGTCGCAAATTTTAAACACGCCAGGGATTGCCTTTTCTATAGTAAATTATTCAAAAAATAATTTTCAACTGTCGCAAATTTTAATTACGCCAGGGATTGCCTTTTCTATAGTAAATTATTCAAAAAATAATTTTATACTGTCGCAAATTTTAATTACGCCAGGGATTGCCTTTTCTATAGTAAATTATTCAAAAAATAATTTTATACTGTCGCAAATTTTAATTACGCCAGGGATTGCCTTTTCTATAGTAAATTATTCAAAAAATAATTTTTTACTCTCGCAAATTTTAAATCCGCCAGGGATTGCCTTTTCTATAGTAAATTATTCAAAAAATAATTTTATACTGTCGCAAATTTTAATTACGCCAGGGATTGCCTTTTCTATAGTAAATTATTCAAAAAATAATTTTTTACTGTCGCAAATTTTAAATCCGCCAGGGATTGCCTTTTCTATAGTAAATTATTCAAAAAATAATCTTTTACTGTCGCAAATTTTAATTACGCCAGGGATTGCCTTTTCTATAGTAAATTATTCAAAAAATAATTTCTTACTGTCGCAAATTTTAATTACGCCAGGGATTGCCTTTTCTATAGTAAATTATTCAAAAAATAATTTTTTACTGTCGCAAATTTTAATTACGCCAGGGATTGCCTTTTCTATAGTAAATTATTCAAAAAATAATTTTTTACTGTCGCAAATTTTAATTACGCCAGGGATTACCTTTTCTATAGTAAATTATTCAAAAAATAATTTTCAACTGTAGCAAATTTTAATTACGCCAAGGATTGCCTTTTCTATAGTAAATTATTCAAAAAATAATTTTTTAGTGTCGCAAATTTTAATTACGCCAGAGATTGCCTTTTCTATAGTAAATTATTCAAAAAATAATTTTCAACTGTCGCAAATTTTAATTACGCCAGGGATTGCCTTTTCTATAGTAAATTATTCAAAAAATAATTTTTTACTGTCGCAAATTTTAATTGCGCCAGGGATTGCCTTTTCTATAGTAAATTATTCAAAAAATAATTTTTTACTGTCGAAAATTTTAATTACGCCAGGGATTGCGTTTTCTATAGTAAATTATTCAAAAAATAATTTTCAACTGTCGCAAATTTTAATTACGCCAGGGATTGCCTTTTCTATAGTAAATTATTCAAAAAATAATTTTTTACTGTCGCAAATTTTAATTACGCCAGGGATTGCCTTTTCTATAGTAAATTATTCAAAAAATAATTTTATACTGTCGCAAATTTTAAGTGCGCCAGGGATTGCCTTTTGTATAGTAAATTTTGCAAAAAATAATTTTCTACTGTCGCAAATTTTAATTACGCCAGGGATTGCCTTTTCTATAGTAAATTATTCAAAAAATAATTTTATACTGTCGCAAACTTTAATTACGCCAGGGATTGCCTTTTCTATAGTAAATTATTCAAAAAATAATTTTCTACTGTCGCAAATTTTAAATATCCCAGGGATTGCCTTTTCTATAGTAAATTATTCAAAAAATAATTTTTTACTGTCGCAAATTTTAATTCCGCCAGGGATTGCCTTTTCTATAGTAAATTATTCAAAAAATAATTTTTTACTGTCGGAAATTTTAATTACGCCAGGGATTGCCTTTTCTATAGTAAATTATTCAAAAAATAATTTTCAACTGTCGCAAATTTTAATTACGCCAGGGATTGCCTTTTCTATAGTAAATTATACAAAAAATAATTTTTTACTGTCGCAAATTTTAACTACGCCAGGGATTGCCTTTTCTATAGTAAATTATTCAAAAAATAATTTTATACTGTCGCAAATTTTAAGTGCGCCAGGGATTGCCTTTTCTTTAGTAAATTTTGCAAAAAATAATTTTCTACTGTCGCAAATTTTAATTACGCCAGGGATTGCCTTTTCTATAGTAAATTATTCAAAAAATAATTTTATACTGTCGCAAATTTTAATTACGCCAGGGATTGCCTTTTCTATAGTAAATTATTCAAAAAATAATTTTCAACTGTCGCAAATTTTAATTACGCCAGGGATTGCCTTTTCTATAGTAAATTATTCAAAAAATAATTTTCTACTGTCGCAAATTTTAATTACGCCAGGGATTGCCTTTTCTATAGTAAATTATTCAAAAAATAATTTTTTACTGTCGCAAATTTTAATTGCGACAGGGATTGCCTTTTCTATAGTAAATTATTCAAAAAATAATTTCTTACTGTCGCAAATTTTAAATACGCCAGGGATTGCCTTTTCTATAGTAAATTATTCAAAAAATAATTTTCAACTGTCGCAAATTTTAAGTGCGCCAGGGATTGCCTTTTCTATAGTAAATTATTCAAAAAATAATTTTCTACTTTCGCAAATTTTAATTACGCCAGGGATTGCCTTTTCTATAGTAAATTATTCAAAAAATAATTTTTTACTGTCGCAAATTTTAAATACGCCAGGGATTGCCTTTTCTATAGTAAATTATTCAAAAAATAATTTTTTTTCTGTCGCAAATTTTAAATACGCCAGGGATTGCCTCTTCTATAGTAAATTATTCAAAAAATAATTTTCTACTGTCGCAAATTTTAATTACGCCAGGGATTGCCTTTTCTATAGTAAATTATTCAAAAAATAATTTTCAACTGTCGCAAATTTTAATTACGCCAGGGATTGCCTTTTCTATAGTAAATTATTCAAAAAATAATTTCTTACTGTCGCAAATTTGAAATACGCCAGGGATTGCCTTTTCTATAGTAAATTATTAAAAAAATAATTTTCAACTGTCGCAAATTTTAAGTGCGCCAGGGATTGCCTTTTCTATAGTAAATTATTCAAAAAATAATTTTCTACTGTCGCAAATTTTAATTACGCCAGGGATTGCCTTTTCTATAGTAAATTATTCAAAAAATAATTTTTTACTGTCGCAAATTTTAAATACGCCAGCGATTGCCTTTTCTATAGTAAATTATTCAAAAAATAATGTTTTTCTGTCGCAAATTTTAAATACGCCAGGGATTGCCTCTTCTATAGTAAATTATTCAAAAAATAATTTTCTACTGTCGCAAATTTTAATTACGCCAGGGATTGCCTTTTCTATAGTAAAATATTCAAAAAATAATTTTCAACTGTCGCAAATTTTAATTACGCCAGGGATTGCCTTTTCTATAGTAGATTATTCAAATAATAATTGTTTACTGTCGCAAATTTTAATTGCGCCAGGGATTGCCTTTTCTATAGTAAATTATTCAAAAAATAATTTTTTACTGTCGCAAATTTTAAGTGCGCCAGGGATTGCCTTTTCTATAGTAAATTATTCAAAAAATAATTTCTTACTGTCGCAAATTTTAATTACGCCAGGGATTGCCTTTTCTATAGTAAATTATTCAAAAAATAATTTTCAACTGTCGCAAATTTTAATTACGCCAGGGATTGCCTTTTCTATAGTAAATTATTCAAAAAATAATTTTTTACTGTCGCAAATTTTAATTACGCCAGGGATTGCCTTTTCTATAGTAAATTATTCAAAAAATAATTTTATACTGTCGCAAATTTTAAATATCCCAGGGATTGCCTTTTCTATAGTAAATTATTCAAAAAATAATTTTTTACTGTCGCAAATTTTAATTCCGCCAGGGATTGCCTTTTCTATAGTAAATTATTCTAAAATAATTTTTTACTGTCGCAAATTTTAATTCCGCCAGGGATTGCCTTTTCTATAGTAAATTATTCAAAAAATAATTTTTTACTGTCGGAAATTTTAATTACGCCAGGGATTGCCTTTTCTATAGTAAATTATTCAAAAAATAATTTTCAACTGTCGCAAATTTTAATTACGCCAGGGATTGCCTTTTCTATAGTAAATTATTCAAAAAATAATTTTTTACTGTCGCAAATTTTAATAATACGCCAGGGATTGCCTCTTCTATAGTAAATTATTCAAAAAATAATTTTCTACTGTCGCAAATTTTAATTACGCCAGGGATTGCCTTTTCTATAGTAAAATATTCAAAAAATAATTTTCAACTGTCGCAAATTTTAATTACGCCAGGGATTGCCTTTTCTATAGTAGATTATTCAAATAATAATTGTTTACTGTCGCAAATTTTAATTGCGCCAGGGATTGCCTTTTCTATAGTAAATTATTCAAAAAATAATTTTTTACTGTCGCAAATTTTAAGTGCGCCAGGGATTGCCTTTTCTATAGTAAATTATTCAAAAAATAATTTCTTACTGTCGCAAATTTTAATTACGCCAGGGATTGCCTTTTCTATAGTAAATTATTCAAAAAATAATTTTCAACTGTCGCAAATTTTAATTACGCCAGGGATTGCCTTTTCTATAGTAAATTATTCAAAAAATAATTTTTTACTGTCGCAAATTTTAATTACGCCAGGGATTGCCTTTTCTATAGTAAATTATTCAAAAAATAATTTTATACTGTCGCAAATTTTAAATATCCCAGGGATTGCCTTTTCTATAGTAAATTATTCAAAAATAATTTTTTACTGTCGCAAATTTTAATTCCGCCAGGGATTGCCTTTTCTATAGTAAATTATTCTAAAATAATTTTTTACTGTCGCAAATTTTAATTCCGCCAGGGATTGCCTTTTCTATAGTAAATTATTCAAAAAATAATTTTTTACTGTCGGAAATTTTAATTACGCCAGGGATTGCCTTTTCTATAGTAAATTATTCAAAAAATAATTTTCAACTGTCGCAAATTTTAATTACGCCAGGGATTGCCTTTTCTATAGTAAATTATTCAAAAAATAATTTTTTACTGTCGCAAATTTTAATTACGCCAGGGATTGCCTTTTCTATAGTAAATTATTCAAAAAATAATTTTATACTGTCGCAAATTTTAAGTGCGCCAGGGATTGCCTTTTCTATAGTAAATTTTGCAAAAAATAATTTTCTACTGTCGCAAATTTTAATTACTACAGGTATTGCCTTTTCTATAGTAAATTATTCAAAAAATAATTTTATACTGTCGCAAATTTTAATTACGCCAGGGATTGCCTTTTCTATAGTAAATTATTCAAAAAATAATTTTCAACTGTCACAAATTTTAATTACGCCAGGGATTGCCTTTTCTATAGTAAATTATTCAAAAAATAATTTTCTACTGTCGCAAATTTTAATTAGGCCAGGGATTGCCTTTTCTATAGTAAATTATTCAAAAAATAATTTTTTACTGTAGCAAATTTTAAATGCGCCAGGGATTGCCTCTTCTATAGTAAATTATTCAAAAAATAATTTTCTCCTGTCGCAAATTTTAATTACGCCAGGGATTGCCTTTTCTATAGTAAATTATTCAAAAAATAATTTTCAACTGTCGCAAATTTTAAGTGCGCCAGGGATTGCCTTTTCTATAGTAAATTATTCAAAAAATAATTTTCTACTGTCGCAAATTTTAATTACGCCAGGGATTGCCTTTTCTGTAGTAAATTATTCAAAAAATAATTTTTTACTGTCGCAAATTTTAAATACGCCAGGGATTGCCTTTTCTATAGTAAATTATTCAAAAAATAATTTTTTTCTGTCGCAAATTTTAAATACGCCAGGGATTGTCTCTTCTATAGTAAATTATTCAAAAAATAATTTTCTACTGTCGCAAATTTTAATTACGCCAGGGATTGCCTTTTCTATAGTAAATTATTCAAAAAATAATTTTCAACTGTCGCAAATTTTAATTACGCCAGGGATTGCCTTTTCTATAGTAAATTATTCAAATAATAATTTTTTATTGTCGCAAATTTTAATTGCGCCAGGGATTGCCTTTTCTATAGTAAATTATTCAAAAAATAATTTTTTACTGTCGCAAATTTTAAGTGCGCCAGGGATTGCCTTTTCTATAGTAAATTATTCAAAAAATAATTCTCAACTGTCGCAAATTTTAATTACGCCAGGGATTGCCTTTTCTATAGTAAATTATTCAAAAAATAATTTTTTTTTGTCGCAAATTTTAATTAAGCCAGGGATTGCCTTTTCCATAGTAAATTAATCAAAAAATAATTTCTTACTGTCGCAAATTTTAATTACGCCAGGGATTGCCTTTTCTATAGTAAATTATTCAAAAAATAATTTTTTACTGTCGCAAATTTTAATTACGCCAGGGATTGCCTTTTCTATAGTAAATTATTCAAAAAATAATTTTCTACTGTCGCAAATTTTAATTACGCCAGGGATTGCCTTTTCTATAGTAAATTATTCAAAAAATAATTTTCAACTGTCGCAAATTTTAATTACGCCAGGGATTGCCTTTTCTATAGTAAATTATTCAAAAAATAATTTTTTACTGTCGCAAATTTTAATTACGCCAGGGATTGCCTTTTCTATAGTAAATTATTCAAAAAATAATTTTTTACTGTCGCAAATTTTAATTACGCCATGGATTGCCTTTTGTATAGTAAATTTTGCAAAAAATAATTTTCTACTGTCGCAAATTTTAATTACGCCAGGGATTGCCTTTTCTATAGTAAATTATTCGAAAAATAATTTTATACTGTCGCAAATTTTAATTACGCCAGGGATTGCCTTTTCTATAGTAAATTATTCAAAAAATAATTTTCTACTGTCGCAAATTTTAAATATCCCAGGGATTGCCTTTTCTATAGTAAATTATTCAAAAAATAATTTTTTACTGTCGCAAATTTTAATTACGCCAGGGATTGCCTTTTCTATAGTAAATTATTCAAAAAATAATTTTTTACTGTCGCAAATTTTAATTACGCCAGGGATTGCCTTTTCTATAGTAAATTATTCAAAAAATAATTTTTTACTGTCGCAAATTTTAATTACGCCAGGGATTGCCTTTTCTATAGTAAATTATTCAAAAAATAATTTTATACTGTCGCAAATTTTAAGTGCGCCAGGGATTGCCTTTTCTATAGTAAATTTTGCAAAAAATAATTTTCTACTGTCGCAAATTTTAATTACGCCAGGGATTGCCTTTTCTATAGTAAATTATTCAAAAAATAATTTTATACTGTCGCAAATTTTAATTACGCCAGGGATTGCCTTTTCTATAGTAAATTATTCAAAAAATAATTTTTTACTGTCGCAAATTTTAATTACGCCAGGGATTGCCTTTTCTATAGTAAATTATTCAAAAAATAATTTTTTAATGTCGCAAATTTTAATTGCGCCAGGGATTGCCTTTTCTATAGTAAATTATTCAAAAAATAATTTTATACTGTCGCAAATTTTAATTACGCCAGGGATTGCCTTGTCTATAGTAAATTATTCAAAAAATAATTTTATTGCCTTTTCTATAGTAAATTATTCAAAAAATAATTTTTTACTGTCGCAAATTTTAATTACGCCAGGGATTGCCTTTTCTATAGTAAATTATTCAACAAATAATTTTCAACTGTCGCAAATTTTAATTACGCCAGGGATTGCCTTTTCTATAGTAAATTATTCAAAAAATAATTTTTTACTGTCGCAATTTTTAATTACGCCAGGGATTGCCTTTTCTATAGTAAATTATTCAAAAAATAATTTTATACTGTCGCAAATTTTAAGTGCGTCAGGGATTGCCTTTTCTATAGTAAATTTTGCAAAAAATAATTTTCTACTGTCGCAAATTTTAATTACGCCAGGGATTGCCTTTTCTATAGTAAATTATTCAAAAAATAATTTTTTACTGTCGCAAATTGTAATTGCGCCAGGGATTGCCTTTTCTATAGTAAATTATTCAAAAAATATTTTTTTACTATCGCAAATTTTAATTACGCCATGGATTGCCTTTTCTATAGTAAATTTTGCAAAAAAATAATTTTTTACTGTCGCAAATTTTAAATATCCCAGGCATTGCCTTTTCTATAGTAAATTTCTCACAAAATAATTTTCTACTGTCGCAAATTTTAAATATCCCAGGGATTGCCTTTTCTATAGTAAATTATTCAAAAAATAATTTTATACTGTCGCAAATTTCAAATCCGCCAGGGATTGCCTTTTCTATAGTAAATTATTCAAAAAATAATTTTCAACTGTCGCAAATTTTAATTACGCCAGGGATTGCCTTTTCTATAGTAAATTATTCAAAAAATAATTTTTTACTGTCGCAAATTGTAATTGCGCCAGGGATTGCCTTTTCTATAGTAAATTATTCAAAAAATAATTTCTTACTGTCGCAAATTTCAAATCCGCCAGGGATTGCCTTTTCTATAGTAAATTATTCAAAAAATAATTTTCTACTGTCGCAAATTTTAATTGCGCCAGGGATTGCCTTTTCTATAGTAAATTACTCAAAAAAATAATTTTTTACTGTCGCAAATTTTAAATACGCCAGGGATTGCCTTTTCTATAGTAAATTATTCAAAAAATAATTTTTTACTATCGCAAATTTCAAATCCGCCAGGGATTGCCTTTTCTATAGTAAATTATTCAAAAAATAATTTTCTACTGTCGCAAATTTTAATTACGCCAGGGATTGTCTTTTCTATAGTAAATTTTGCAAAAAATAATTTTCTACTGTCGCAAATTTTAAATATCCCAGGGATTGCCTTTTCAATAGTAAATTATTCAAAAAATAATTTTATACTGTCGCAAATTTTAATTACGCCAGGGATTGACTTTTCTATAGTAAATTATTCAAAAAATAATTTTCTACTGTCGCAAATTTTAATTACGCCAGGGATTGCCTTTTCTATAGTAAATTATTCAAAAAATAATTTTCTACTGTCGCAAATTTTAATTACGCCAGGGATTGCCTTTTCTATAGTAAATTATTCAAAAAATAATTTTTTACTGTCGCAAATTTTAATTGCGCCAGGGATTGCCTTTTCTGTAGTAAATTATTCAAAAAATAATTTTATACTGTCGCAAATTTTAATTACGCCAGGGATTGCCTTTTCTATAGTAAATTATTCAAAAAATAATTTTTTACTGTCGCAAATTTTAATTACGCCAGGGATTGCCTTTTCTATAGTAAATTCTGCAAAAAAATAATTTTTTACTGTCGCAAATTTTAAATATCCCAGGGATTGCCATTTCTATAGTAAATTATTCAAAAAATAATTTTTTACTGTCGCAAATTTTAATTACGCCAGGGATTGCCTTTTCTATAGTAAATTATTCAAAAAATAATTTTTTACTGTCGCAAATTTCAAATCCGCCAGGGATTGCCTTTTCTATAGTA
The DNA here is from genome assembly GCA_963930735.1 of Dioctria linearis. Taxonomy (NCBI): domain Eukaryota; kingdom Metazoa; phylum Arthropoda; class Insecta; order Diptera; family Asilidae; genus Dioctria; species Dioctria linearis. The sequence continues at coordinate 118,624 of CAWVNZ010001703.1, read as the reverse complement.
AATTATTAAAAAAATAATTTTTTACTGTCGCAAATTTTAATTACGCCAGGGATTGCCTTTTCTATAGTAAATTTTGCAAAAAAATAGTTTTTTACTGTCGCAAATTTTAAATATCCCAGGGATTGCCTTTTCTATAGTAAATTTCTCACAAAATAATTTTCTACTGTCGCAAATTTTAAATATCCCAAGGATTGCCTTTTCTATAGTAAATTATTCAAAAAATAATTTTATACTGTCGCAAATTTGTAATCCACCAGGGATTGCCTTTTCTATAGTAAATAATTCAAAAAATAATTTTTTACTGTCGCAAATTTTAATTACGCCAGGGATTGCCTTTTCTATAGTAAATTATTCAAAAAATAATTTTTTACTGTCGCAAATTTCAAATCCGCCAGGGATTGCCTTTTCTATAGTAAATTATTCAAAAAATAATTTTCTATTGTCGCAAATTTTAATTACGCCAGGGATTGCCTTTTCTATAGTAAATTATTCAAAAAATAATGTTATACTGTCGCAAATTGTAATTGCGCCAGGGATTGCCTTTTCTATAGAAAATTATTCAAAAAATAATTTCTTACTGTCGCAAATTTCAAATCCGCCAGGGATTGCCTTTTATATATTAAATTATTCAAAAAATAATTTTCTACTGTCGCAAATTTTAATTGCGCCAGGGATTGCCTTTTCTATAGTAAATTATTCAAAAAATAATTTTTTACTGTCGCAAATTTTAAATACGCCAGGGATTGCCTTTTCTATAGTAAATTATTCAAAAAATAATTTTTTACTGTCGCAAATTTTAAATACGCCAGGGATTGCCTTTTCTATAGTAAATTATTCAAAAAATAATTTTTTACTGTCGCAAATTTTAAATATCCCAGGGATTGCCTTTTCTATAGTAAATTTCTCACAAAATAATTTTCTACTGTCGCAAATTTTAAATATCCCAGGGATTGCCTTTTCTATAGTAAATTATTCAAAAAATAATTTTATACTGTCGCAAATTTGTAATCCACCAGGGATTGCCTTTTCTATAGTAAATAATTCAAAAAATAATTCTCAACTGTCGCAAATTTTAATTACGCCAGGGATTGCCTTTTCTATAGTAAATTATTCAAAAAATAATTTTTTACTGTCGCAAATTGTAATTGCGCCAGGGATTGCCTTTTCTATAGTAAATTATTCAAAAAATAATTTCTTACTGTCGCAAATTTCAAATCCGCCAGGTATTGCCTTTTATATAGTAAATTATTCAAAAAATAATTTTCTACTGTCGCAAATTTTAATTGCGCCAGGGATTGCCTTTTCTATAGTAAATTATTCAAAAAATAATTTTTTACTGCCGCAAATTTTAAATGTGCCAGGGATTGCCTTTTCTATAGTAAATTATTCAAAAAATAATTTTTTACTGTCGCAAATTTTAAATACGCCAGGGATTGCCTTTTCTATAGTAAATTATTCAAAAAATATTTTTTTTCTGTCGCAAATTTTAAATACGCCAGGGATTGCCTCTTCTATAGTAAATTATTCAAAAAATAATTTTCTCCTGTCGCAAATTTTAATTACGCCAGGGATTGCCTTTTCTATAATAAATTATTCAAAAAATAATTTTCAACTGTCGCAAATTTTAATTACGCCAGGGATTGCCTTTTCTATAGTAAATTATTCAAATAATAATTTTTTATTGTCGCAAATTTTAATTGCGCCAGGGATTGCCTTTTCTATAGTAAATTATTCAAAAAATAATTTTTTATTGTCGCAAATTTTAAGTGCGCCAGGGATTGCCTTTTCTATAGTAAATTATTCAAAAAATAATTTTCAACTGTCGCAAATTTTAATTACGCCAGGGATTGCCTTTTCTATAGTAAATTATTCAAAAAATATTTTTTTTTGTCGGAAATTTTAATTAAGCCAGGGATTGCCTTTTCTATAGTAAATTATTCAAAAAATAATTTCTTACTGTCGCAAATTTTAATTACGCCAGGGATTGCCTTTTCTATAGTAAATTATTCAAAAAATAATTTTTTAGTGTCGCAAATTTTAATTACGCCAGGGATTGCCTTTTCTATAGTAAATTATTCAAAAAATAATTTTCTACTGTCGCAAATTTTAATTACGCCAGGGATTGCCTTTTCTATAGTAAATTATTCAAAAAATAATTTTTTACTGTCGCAAATTTTAATTGCGCCAAGGTTTGCCTTTTCTATAGTAAATTATTCAAAAAATAATTTTTTACTGTCGCAAATTTTAATTACGCCAGGGATTGCGTTTTCTATAGTAAATTATTCAAAAAATAATTTTCAACTGTCGCAAATTTTAATTACGCCAGGGATTGCCTTTTCTATAGTAAATTATTCAAAAAATAATGTTTTACTGTCGCAAATTTTAATTACGCCATGGATTGCCTTTTCTATAGTAAATTATTCAAAAAATAATTTTATACTGTCGCAAATTTTAAGTGCGCCAGGGATTGCCTTTTGTATAGTAAATTTTGCAAAAAATAATTTTCTACTGTCGCAAATTTTAATTAAGCCAGGGATTGCCTTTTCTATAGTAAATTATTCGAAAAATAATTTTATACTGTCGCAAATTTTAATTACGCCAGGGATTGCCTTTTCTATAGTAAATTATTCAAAAAATAATTTTCTACTCTCGCAAATTTTAAACATCCCAGGGATTGCCTTTTCTATAGTAAATTATTCAAAAAATAATTTTTTACTGTCGCAAATTTTAATTGCGCCAGGGAATGCCTTTTCTATAGTAAATTATTCAAAAAATAATTTTTTACTGTCGCAAATTTTAATTACGCCAGGGATTGCCTTTTCTATAGTAAATTATTCAAAAAATAATTTTCAACTGTCGCAAATTTTAATTACGCCAGGGATTGCCTTTTCTATAGTAAATTATTCAAAAAATAATTTTTTAATGTCGCAAATTTTAATTACGCCAGGGATTGCCTTTTCTATAGTAAATTATTCAAAAAATAATTTTATACTGTCGCAAATTTTAAGTGCGCCAGGGATTGCCTTTTCTATAGTAAATTTTGCAAAAAATAATTTTCTACTGTCGCAAATTTTAATTACGCCAGGGATTGCCTTTTCTATAGTAAATTATTCAAAAAATAATTTTATACTGTGGCAAATTTTAATTACGCCAGGGATTGCCTTTTCTATAGTAAATTATTCAAAAAATAATTTTCAACTGTCGCAAATTTTAATTACGCCAGGGATTGCCTTTTCTATAGTAAATTATTCAAAAAATAATTTTTTACTGTCGCAAATTTTAATTGCGCCAGGGATTTGCCTTTTCTATAGTAAATTATTCAAAAATAATTTCTTACTGTCGCAAATTTTAAATACGCCAGGGATTGCCTTTTCTTTAGTAAATTATTCAAAACATAATTTTCAACTGTCGCAAATTTTAAGTGCGCCAGGGATTGCCTTTTCTATAGTAAATTATTCAAAAAATAATTTTCTACTGTCGCAAATTTTAATTACGCCAGGGATTGCCTTGTCTATAGTAAATTATTCAAAAAATAATTTTTTACTGTCGCATTTTTTAATTACGCCAGGGATTGCCTTTTCTATAGTAAATTATTCAAAAAATAATTTTATACTGTCCCAAATTTTAAGTGCGCCAGGGATTGCCTTTTCTATAGTAAATTTTGCAAAAAATAATTTTCTACTGTCGCAAATTTTAATTACGCCAGGGATTGCCTTTTCTATAGTAAATTATTCAAAAAATAATTTTATACTGTCGCAAATTTTAATTACGCCAGGGATTGCCTTTTCTATAGTAAATTATTCAAAAAATAATTTTCAACTGTCGCAAATTTTAATTACGCCAGGGATTGCCTTTTCTATAGTAAATTATTCAAAAAATAATTTTCTACTGTCGCAAATTTTAATTACGCCAGGGATTGCCTTTTCTATAGTAAATTATTCAAAAAATAATTTTATACTGTCGCAAATTTTAAATACGCCAGGGATTGCCTTTTCTATAGTAAATTATTCAAAAAATATTTTTTTACTATCGCAAATTTTAATTACGCCAGGGATTGCCTTTTCTATAGTAAATTTTGCAAAAAAATAATTTTTTACTGTCGCAAATTTTAAATATCCCAGGCATTGCCTTTTCTAAAGTAAATTTCTCACAAAATAATTTTCTACTGTCGCAAATTTTAAATAACCCAGGGATTGCCTTTTCTATAGTAAATTATTCAAAAAATAATTTTATACTGTCGCAAATTTCAAATCCGCCAGGGATTGCCTTTTCTATAGTAAATTATTCAAAAAATAATTTTCAACTGTCGCAAATTTTAATTACGCCAGGGATTGCCTTTTCTATAGTAAATTATTCAAAAAATAATTTTTTACTGTCGCAAATTGTAATTGCGCCAGGGATTGCCTTTTCTATAGTAAATTATTCAAAAAATAATTTCTTACTGTCGCAAATTTCAAATCCGCCAGGGATTGCCTTTTCTATAGTAAATTATTCAAAAATAATTTTCTACTGTCGCAAATTTTAATTGCGCCAGGGATTGCCTTTTCTATAGTAAATTATTCAAAAAATAATTTTTTACTGTCGCAAATTTTAAATACGCCAGGGATTGCCTTTTCTATAGTAAATTATTCAAAAAATAATTTTTACTATCGCAAATTTTAATTACGCCAGGGATTGCCTTTTCTATAGTAAATTATTCAAAAAACAATTTTCTACTGTCGCAAATTTTAATTACGCCAGGGATTGCCTTTTCTATAGTAAATTTTGCAAAAAAATAATTTTCTACTGTCGCAAATTTTAAATATCCCAGGGATTGCCTTTTCTATAGTAAATTATTCAAGAAATAATTTTATACTGTCGCAAATTTTAAATACGCCAGGGATTGCCTTTTCTATAGTAAATTATTCAAAAAATAATTTTCTACTGTCGCAAATTTTAATTACGCCAGGGATTGCCTTTTCTATAGTAAATTATTCAAAAAATAATTTTCTACTGTCGCAAATTTTAATTACGCCAGGGATTGCCTTTTCTATAGTAAATTATTCAAAAAATAATTTTTTACTGTCGCAAATTTTAATTGCGCCAGGGATTGCCTTTTGTATAGTAAATTATTCAAAAAATAATTTTATACTGTCGCAAATTTTAATTACGCCAGGGATTGCCTTTTCTATAGTAAATTATTCAAAAAATAATTTTTTACTGTCGCAAATTTTAATTACGCCAGGGATTGCTTTTTCTATAGTAAATTATTCAAAAAATAATTTTCAACTGTCGCAAATTTCAAATCCGCCAGGGATTGCCTTTTCTATAGTAAATTATTCAAAATATAATTTTATACTGTCGCAAATTTTAATTACGCCAGGGATTGCCTTTTCTATAGTAAATTATTCAAAAAATAATTTTTTACTATCGCAAATTTCAAATCCGCCAGGGATTGCCTTTTCTATAGTAAATTATTCAAAAAATAATTTTTTACTGTCGCAAAGTTCAAATCCGCCAGGGATTGCCTTTTCTATAGTAAATTATTAAAAAAATAATTTTTTACTGTCGCAAATTTTAATTACGCAGGGATTGCCTTTTCTATAGTAAATTATTCAAAAAATAATTTTTTACTGTCGCAAAGTTCAAATCCGCCAGGGATTGCCTTTTCTATAGTAAATTATTCAAAAAATAATTTTTTACTGTCGCAAAGTTCAAATCCGCCAGGGATTGCCTTTTCTATAGTAAATTATTAAAAAAATAATTTTTTACTGTCGCAAATTTTAATTACGCCAGGGATTGCCTTTTCTATAGTAAATTTTGCAAAAAAAATAATTTTTTACTGTCGCAAATTTTAAATATCCCAGGGATTGCCTTTTCTATAGTAAATTTCTCACAAAATAATTTTCTACTGTCGCAAATTTTAAATATCCCAAGGATTGCCTTTTCTATAGTAAATTATTCAAAAAATAATTTTATACTGTCGCAAATTTCAAATCCGCCAGGGATTGCCTTTTCTATAGTAAATTATTCAAAAAATAATTTTCAACTGTCGCAAATTTTAATTACGCCAGGGATTGCCTTTTCTATAGTAAATTATTCAAAAATAATTTTTTACTGTCGCAAATTGTAATTGCGCCAGGGATTGCCTTTTCTATAGTAAATTATTCAAAAAATAATTTCTTACTGTCGCAAATTTTAAATACGCCAGGGATTGCCTTTTCTATAGTAAATTATTCAAAAAATAATTTTCAACTGTCGCAAATTTTAAGTGCGCCAGGGATTGCCTTTTCCATAGTAAATTATTCAAAAAATAATTTTCTACTGTCGCAAATTTTAATTACGCCAGGGATTGCCTTTTCTATAGTAAATTATTCAAAAAATATTTTTCAACTGTCGCAAATTTTAATTACGCCAGGGATTGCCTTTTCTATAGTAAATTATTCAAAAAATAATTTTTTACTGTCGCAAATTTCAAATCCGCCAGGGATTGCCTTTTCTATAGTAAATTATTCAAAAAATAATTTTATACTGTCGCAAATTTTAATTACGCCAGGGATTGCCTTTTCTATAGTAAATTATTCAAAAAATAATTTTTTACAGTCGCAAATTTTAATTACGCCAGGGATTGCCTTTTCTATAGTAAATTATTCAAAAAATAATTTTCTACTGTCGCAAATTTTAATTACGCCAGGGATTGCCTTTTCTATAGTAAATTATTCAAAAAATAATTTTCTACTGTCGCAAATTTTAATTACGCCAGGGATTGCCTTTTCTATAGTAAATTATTCAAAAAATAATTTTCTAATGTCGCAAATTGTAATTGCGCCAGGGATTGCCTTTTCTATAGTAAATTATTCAAAAAATAATTTTTTACTGTCGCAAATTTTAATTACGCCAGGGATTGCCTTTTCTATAGTAAATTATTCAAAAAATAATTTTTTACTGTCGCAAATTTTAAATACGCCAGGGATTGCCTTTTCTATAGTAAATTATTAAAAAAATAATTTTTTACTGTCGCAAATTTTAATTACGCCAGGGATTGCCTTTTCTATAGTAAATTATTCAAAAAATAATTTTCAACTGTCGCAAAATTTAATTACGCCAGGGATTGCCTATTCTATAGTAAATTATTCAAAAAATAATTTTTTACTGTCGCAAATTTTAATTGCGCCAGGTATTGCCTTTTGTATAGTAAATTATTCAAAAAATAATCTCTTACTGTCGCAAATTTCAAATCCGCCAGGGATTGCCTTTTATACATATAGTAAATTATTCAAAAAATAATTTTCTACTGTCGCAAATTTTAATTGCGCCAGGGATTGCCTTTTCTATAGTAAATTATTCAAAAAATAATTTTTTACTGTCGCAAATTTTAAATACGCCAGGGATTGCCTTTTCTATAGTAAATTATTCAAAAAATAATTTTTTACTATCGCAAATTTCAAATCCGCCAGGCATTGCCTTTTCTATAGTAAATTATTCAAAAAATAATTTTCTGCTGTCGCAAATTTTAATTACGCCAGGGATTGCCTCTTCTATAGTAAATTATTCAAAAAATAATTTTCAACTGTCGCAAATTTTAATTACGCCAGGGATTGCCTTTTCTATAGTAAATTATTCAAAAAATAATTTTTTACTGTCGCAAATTTTAATTACGCCAGGGATTGCCTTTTGTACAGTAAATTTTGCAAAAATATAATTTTTTACTGTCGCAAATTTTAAATATCCCAGGGATTGCCTTTTCTATAGTAAATTATTCAAAAAATAATTTTCAACTGTCGCAAATTTTAATTGCGCCAGGGATAGCCTTTTCTATAGTAAATTATTCAAAAAATAATTTTCAACTGTCGCTAATTTTAATTACCCCAGGGATTGCCTTTTCTATAGTAAATTATTCAAAAAATAATTTTCAACTGTCGCTAATTTTAATTACCCCAGGGATTGCCTTTTCTATAGTAAATTTTGCAAAAAAATAATTTTTTATTGTCGCAAATTTTAAATATCCCAGGGATTGCATTTTCTATAGTAAATTATTCAAAAAATAATTTTTTACTGTCGCAAATTTTAAATACGCCAGGGATTGCCTTTTCTATAGTAAATTATTCAAAAAATAATTTTCTACTGTCGCAAATTTTAAATACGCCAGGGATTTGCTTTTCTACAGTAAATTTTTCAAAATATTAATTTTTTACTGTCGCAAATTTTAAATACGCCAGGGATTGCCTTTTCTATAGTAAATTATTCAAAAAATAATTTTTTACTGTCGCAAATTTCAAATCCGCCAGGGATTGCCTCTTCTATAGTAAATTATTCAAAAAATAATTTTCAACTGTCGCAAATTTTAATTACGCCAGGGATTGTCTTTTCTATAGTAAATTATTCAAAAAATAATTTTTTAGTGTTGCAAATTTTAAGTGCGCCAGGGATTGCCTTTTCTACAGTAAATTTCTCACAAAATAATTTTCTACTGTCGCAAATTTTAATTACGCCAGGGATTGCATTTCTATAGTAAATTATTCAAAAAATAATTTTTTACTGTCGCAAATTTTAATTGCGCCAGGGATTGCCTTTTCTACAGTAAATTTTTCAAAAAATAATTTTTTACTGTCGCAAATTTTAAGTGCGCCAGGGATTGCCTTTTCTATAGTAAATTATTCAAAAAATAATTTTCAACTGTCGCAAATTTTAATTACGCCAAGGATTGCCTTTTCTATAGTAAATTATTCAAAAAATAATTTTTTTTTGTCGCAAATTTTAAATATCCCAGGGATTGCCTTTTCTATAGTAAATTATTCAAAAAATAATTTTATACTGTCGCAAATTTTAATTACGCCAGGGATTGCCTTTTCTATAGTAAATTTTGCAAAAAAAAATAATTTTTTACTGTCGCAAATTTTAAATATCCCAGGGATTGCCTTTTCTATAGTAAATTTCTCACAAAATAATTTTCTACTGTCGCAAATTTTAAATATCCCAGGGATTGCCTTTTCTATAGTAAATTATTCAAAAAATAATTTTATACTGTCGCAAATTTCTAATCCGCCAGGGATTGCCTTTTCTATAGTAAATAATTCAAAAAATAATTTTCAACTGTCGCAAATTTTAATTACGCCAGGGATTGCCTTTTCTATAGTAAATTATTCAAAAAATAATTTTTTACTGTCGCAAATTGTAATTGCGCCAGGGATTGCCTTTTCTATAGTAAATTATTCAAAAAATAATTTCTTACTGTCGCAAATTTCAAATCCGCCAGGGATTGCCTTTTCTATAGTAAATTATTCAAAAAATAATTTTTTACTGTCGCAAATTTTAATTGCGCCAGGGATTGCCTTTTCTATAGTAAATTATTCAAAAAATAATTTTTTATTGTCGCAAATTTTAAATACGCCAGGGATTGCCTTTTCTATAGTAAATTATTCAAAAAATAATTTTTTACTATCGCAAATTTCAAATCCGCCAGTGATTGCCTTTTCTATAGTAAATTATTCAAAAAATAATTTTCTGCTGTTGCAAATTTTAATTACGCCAGGGATTGCCTTTTCTATAGTAAATTTTGCAAAAAATAATTTTCTACTGTCGCAAATTTTAAATATCCCAGGGATTGCCTTTTCTATAGTAAATTATTCAAAAAATAATTTTCAACTGTCGCAAATTTTAATTACGCCAGGGATTGCCTTTTGTATAGTAAATTTTGCAAAAATATAATTTTTATTATTCAAAAAATAATTTTTTACTGTCGCAAATTTTAAATACGCCAGGGATTGCCTTTTCTATAGTAAATTGTTCAAAAAATAATTTTCAACTGTCGCAAATTTTAATTACGCCAGGGATTGCCTTTTCTATAGTAAATTATTCAAAAAATAATTTTCTACTGTCGCAAATTTTAATTACGCCAGGGATTGCCTTTTCTATAGTAAATTATTCAAAAAATAATTTTCTACTGTCGCAAATTTTAATTGCGCCAGGGATTGCCTTTTCTATAGTAAATTATTCAAAAAATAATTTTTTACTGTCGCAAATTTTAATTACGCCAGGGATTGCCTTTTCTATAGTAAATTATTCAAAAAATAATTTTTTACTGTCGCAAATTTTAATTGCGCCAAGGATTGCCTTTTCTGTAGTAAATTATTCAAAAAATAATTTTATACTGTCGCAAATTTTAATTGCGCCAATGATTGCCTTTTCTACAGTAAATTATTGAAAAAATAATTTTCTACTGTCGCAAATTTTAATTACGCCAGGGATTGCCTTTTCTATAGTAAATTATTCAAAAAATAATTTTCTACTGTCGCAAATTTTAATTGCGCCAGGGATTGCCTTTTCTATAGTAAATTATTCAAAAACTAATTTTTTACTGTCGCAAATTTTAAATATCCCAGGGATTGCCTTTTCTATAGTAAATTATTCAAAAAATAATTATTTACTGTCGCAAATTTCAAATCCGCCAGGGATTGATTTTTCTATAGTAAATTATTCAAAAAATAATTTTCTACTGTCGCAAATTTTAATTACGCCAGGGATTGCCTTTTCTATAGTAAATTATTCAAAAAATAATTTTTTACTGTCGCAAATTTTAAGTGCGACAGGGATTGCCTTTTCTACAGTAAATTTCTCACAAAATAATTTTCTACTGTCGCAAATTTTAATTACGCCAGGGATTGCCTTTTCTATAGTAAATTATTCAAAAAATAATTTTTTACTGTCGCAAATTTTAATTGCGCCAGGGATTGCCTTTTCTACAGTAAATTTTTCAAAAAATAATTTTTTACTGTCGCAAATTTTAAGTGCGCCAGGGATTGCCTTTTCTATAGTAAATTATTCAAAAAATAATTTTCAACTGTCGCAAATTTTAATTGCGCCAGGGATTGCCTTTTCTATAGTAAATTATTCAAAAAATAATTTTTTACTGTCGCAAATTTTAATTACGCCAGGGATTGCCTTTTCTATAGTAAATTATTCAAAAAATAATTTTCAACTCTCGCAAATTTTAATTACCCCAGGGATTGCCTTTTCTATAGTAAATTTTGCAAAAAAATAATTTTTTACTGTCGCAAATTTTAAATATCCCAGGGATTGCCTTTTCTATAGTAAATTATTCAAAAAATAATTTTTTACTGTCGCAAATTTTAAATACGCCGGGGATTGCCTTTTCTATAGTAAATTATTCAAAAAATAATTTTCTACTGTCGCAAATTTCAAATCCGCCAGGGATTGCCTTTTCTATAGTAAATTATTCACAAAATAATTTTCAACTGTCGCAAATTTTAATTACGCCAAGGATTGCCTTTTCTATAGTAAATTATTCAAAAAATAATTTTTTACTGTCGCAAATTTTAAGTGCGCCAGGGATTGCCTTTTCTACAGTAAATTTCTCACAAAATAATTTTCTACTGTCGCAAATTTTAATTACGCCAGGGATTGCCTTTTCTATAGTAAATTATTCAAAAAATAATTTTTTACTGTCGCAAATTTTAATTGCGCCAGGGATTGCCTTTTCTACAGTAAATTTTTCAAAAAATAATTTTTTACTGTGGCAAATTTTAAGTGCGCCAGGGATTGCCTTTTCTATAGTAAATTATTCAAAAAATAATTTTCAACTGTCGCAAATTTTAATTACGCCAGGGATTGCCTTTTCTATAGTAAATTATTCAAAAAATAATTTTTTTTTGTCGCAAATTTTAAATATCCCAGGGATTGCCTTTTCTATAGTAAATTATTCAAAAAATAATTTTATACTGTCGCAAATTTTAATTACGCCAGGGATTGTCTTTTCTATAGTAAATTATTCAAAAAATAATTTTATAATGTCGCAAATTTTAATTACGCCAGGGATTGCCTTTTCTATAGTAAATTATTCAAAAAACAATTTTCAACTGTCGCAAATTTTAATTACGCCAGGGGTTGCCTTTTCTGTAGTAAATTATTCAAAAAATAAGTTTTTACTGTCGCAAATTTCGAATCCGCCAGGGATTGCCTTTTCTATAGTAAATTATTCAAAAAATAATTTTCTACTGTCGCAAATTTTAATTACGCCAGGGATTGCCTTTTCTATAGTAAATTATTCAAAAAATAATTTTTTACTGTCGCAAATTTTAAATACGCCAGGGATTGCCTTTTCTATAGTATATTATTCAAAAAATAATTTTTTACTATCGCAAATTTCAAATCCGCCAGGGATTGCCTTTTCTATAGTAAATTATTCAAAAAATAATTTTCTACTTTCGCAAATTTTAATTACGCCAAGGATTGCCTTTTCTATAGTAAATTTTGCAAAAAAATAATTTTCTACTGTCGCAAATTTTAATTACGCCAGGGATTGCCTTTTCTATAGTAAATTATTCAAAAAATAATTTTATACTGTCGCAAATTTTAATTACGCCAGGGATTGCCTTTTCTATAGTAAATTATTCAAAAAATAATTTTTTACTATCGCAAATTTCAAATCCGCCAGGGATTGCCTTTTCTATAGTAAATTATTCAAAAAATAATTTTTTACTGTCGCAAATTTTAATTACGCCAGGGATTGCCTTTTCTATAGTAAATTATTCAGAAAATAATTTTCAACTGTCGCAAATTTCAAATCCGCCAGGGATTGCCTTTTCTATTGTAAATTATTCAAAAAATAATTTTCTACTGTCGCAAATTTTAATTGCGCCAGGGATTGCCTTTTCTATAGTAAATTATTCAAAATATAATTTTTTACTGTCGCAAATTTTAATTACGCCAGGGATTGCCTTTTCTATAGTTAATTATTCAAAAAATAATTTTCAACTGTCGCAAATTTTAATTACGCCAGGGATTGCCTTTTCTATAGTAAATTTTGCAAAAAAATAATTTTTTACTGTCGCAAATTTTAAATATACCAGGGATTGCCTTTTCTATAGTAAATTATTCAAAAAATAATTTTTTACTGTCGCAAATTTTAAATACGCCAGGGATTGCCTTTTCTATAGTAAATTATTCAAAAAATAATTTTTTACTGTCGCAAATTTTAATTACGCCAGGGATTGCCTTTTCTATAGTAAATTATTCAAAAAATAATTTTCAACTGTCGCAAATTTTAATTACGCCAGGGATTGCCTTTTCTATAGTAAATTTTGCAAAAAAATAATTTTTTACTGTCGCAAATTTTAAATATCCCAGGGATTGCCTTTTCTATAGTAAATTATTCAAAAAATAATTTCTTACTGTCGCAAATTTTAAATGCGCCAGGGATTGCCCTTTCTATAGTAAATTATTCAAAAAATAATTTTCAACTGTCGCAAATTTTAAGTGCGCCAGGGATTGCCTTTTCTATAGTAAATTATTCAAAAAATAATTTTCTACTGTCGCAAATTTTAATTACGCCAGGGATTGCCTTTTCTATAGTAAATTATTCAAAAAATTATTTTCTACTGTCGCAAATTTTAATTGCGCCAGGGATTGCTTTTTCTATAGTAAATTATTCAAAAAATAATTTTCAACTGTCGCAAATTTTAAGTGCGCCAGGGATTGCCTTTTCTATAGTAAATTATTCAAAAACTAATTTTCTACTGTCGCAAATTTTAATTACGCCAGGGATTGCCTTTTCTATAGTAAATTATTCAAAAAATAATTTTCAACTGTCGCAAATTTTAAGTGCGCCAGGGATGGCCTTTTCTATAGTAAATTATTCAAAAAATAATTTTCTACTGTCGCAAATTTTAATTACGCCAGGGATTGCCTTTTCTATAGTAAATTATTCAAAAAATAATTTTCAACTGTCGCAAATTTTAAATACGCCAGGGATTGCCTTTTCTATAGTAAATTAATCAAAAAATAATTTTTTACTGTCGCAAATTTCAAATCCGCCAGGGATTGCCTTTTCTATAGTAAATTATTCAAAAAATAATTTTCAACTGTCGCAAATTTTAATTACGCCAGGGATTGCCTTTTCTATAGTAAATTATTCAAAAAATAATTTTTTACTGCCGCAAATTTTAAGTGCGCCAGGGATTGCCTTTTCTACAGTAAATTTCTCACAAAATAATTTTCTACTGTCGCAAATTTTAATTACGCCAGGGATTGCCTTTTCTATAGTAAATTATTCAAAAAATAATTTTTTACTGTCGCAAATTTTAATTGCGCCAGGGATTGCCTTTTCTACAGTAAATTTTTCAAAAAATAATTTTTTACTGTCGCAAATTTTAAGTGCGCCAGGGATTGCCGTTTCTATAGTAAATTATTCAAAAAATAATTTTCAACTGTCGCAAATTTTAATTACGCCAGGGATTGCCTTTTCTATAGTAAATTATTCAAAAAATAATTTTTTTTTGTCGCAAATTTTAAATATCCCAGGGATTGCCTTTTCTATAGTAAATTATTCAAAAAATAATTTTATACTGTCGCAAATTTTAATTACGCCAAGGATTGCCTTTTCTATAGTAAATTATTCAAAAAATTATTTTTTACTATCGCAAATTTCAAATCCGCCAGGGATTGCCTTTTCTATAGTAAATTTTGCAAAAAAATAATTTTCTACTGTCGCATATTTTAATTGCGCCAGGGATTGCCTTTTCTATAGTAAATTATTCAAAAAATAATTTTTTATTTTAATTACGCCAGGGATTGCCTTTTCTATAGTAAATTATTAAAAAAATAATTTTCAACTGTCGCAAATTTTAATTACGCCAGGGATTGCCTTTTCTATAGTAAATTTTGCAAAAAAATAATTTTTTACTGTCGCAAATTTTAAATATCCCAGGGATTGCCTTTTCTATAGTAAATTATTCAAAAAATAATATTTTACTATCGCAAATTTCAAATCCGCCAGGGATTGCCTTTTCTATAGTAAATTATTCAAAAAATAATTTTTTACTGTCGCAAATTTTAATTACGCCAGGGATTGCCTTTTCTATAGTAAATTATTCAGAAAATAATTTTCAACTGTCGCAAATTTCAAATCCGCCAGGGATTGCCTTTTCTATTGTAAATTATTCAAAAAATAATTTTCTACTGTCGCAAATTTTAATTGCGCCAGGGATTGCCTTTTCTATAGTAAATTATTCAAAATATAATTTTTTACTGTCGCAAATTTTAATTACGCCAGGGATTGCCTTTTCTATAGTTAATTATTCAAAAAATAATTTTCAACTGTCGCAAATTTTAATTACGCCAGGGATTGCCTTTTCTATAGTAAATTTTGCAAAAAAATAATTTTTTACTGTCGCAAATTTTAAATATACCAGGGATTGCCTTTTCTATAGTAAATTATTCAAAAAATAATTTTTTACTGTCGCAAATTTTAAATACGCCAGGGATTGCCTTTTCTATAGTAAATTATTCAAAAAATAATTTTATACTGTCGCAAATTTTAATTACGCCAGGGATTGCCTTTTCTATAGTAAATTATTCAAAAAATAATTTTTTACTATCGCAAATTTCAAATCCGCCAGGGATTGCCTTTTCTATAGTAAATTTTGCAAAAAAATAATTTTCTACTGTCGCAAATTTTAATTACGCCAGGGATTGCTTTTTCTATAGTAAATTATTCAAAAAATAATTTTATACTGTCGCAAATTTTAATTACGCCAGGGATAGCCTTTTCTATAGTAAATTATTCAAAAAATAATTTTCTACTGTCGCATATTTTAATTGCGCCAGGGATTGCCTTTTCTATAGTAAATTATTCAAAAAATAATTTTTTATTTTAATTGCGCCAGGGATTGCCTTTTCTATAGTAAATTATTAAAAAAATAATTTTCAACTGTCGCAAATTTTAATTACGCCAGGGATTGCCTTTTCTATAGTAAATTTTGCAAAAAAATAATTTTTTACTGTCGCAAATTTTAAATATCCCAGGGATTGCCTTTTCTATAGTAAATTATTCAAAAAATAATTTTTTACTATCGCAAATTTCAAATCCGCCAGGGATTGCCTTTTCTATAGTAAATTATTCAAAAAATAATTTTTTACTGTCGCAAATTTTAATTACGCCAGGGATTGCCTTTTCTATAGTAAATTATTCAGAAAATAATTTTCAACTGTCGCAAATTTCAAATCCGCCAGGGATTGCCTTTTCTATAGTAAATTATTCAGAAAATAATTTTCAACTGTCGCAAATTTCAAATCCGCCAGGGATTGCCATTTCTATAGTAAATTATTCAAAAAATAATTTTCTACTGTCGCAAATTTTAATTGCGCCAGGGATTGCCTTTTATATAGTAAATTATTCAAAAAATAATTTTTTACTGTCGCAAATTTCAATTACGCCAGGGATTGCCTTTTCTATAGTTAATTATTCAAAAAATAATTTTCAACCGTCGCAAATTTTAATTGCGCCAGGGATTGCCTTTTCTATAGTAAATTTTGCAAAAAAATAATTTTTTACTGCCGCAAATTTTAAATATCCCAGGGATTGCCTTTTCCATAGTAAATTATTCAAAAAATAATTTTTTACTGTCGCAAATTTTAAATACGCCAGGGATTGCCTTTTCTATAGTAAATTATTCAAAAAATAATTTTTTACTGTCGCAAATTTTAATTACGCCAGGGATTGCCTTTTCTATAGTAAATTATTCAAAAAATAATTTTCAACTGTCGCAAATTTTAATTACGCCAGGGATTGCCTTTTCTATAGTAAATTTTGCAAAAAAATAATTTTTTACTGTCGCAAATTTTAAATATCCCAGGGATTGCCTTTTCTATAGTAAATTATTCAAAAAATAATTTCTTACTGTCGCAAATTTTAAATGCGCCAGGGATTGCCTTTTCTATAGTAAATTATTCAAAAAATAATTTTCAACTGTCGCAAATTTTAAGTGCGCCAGGGATTGCCTTTTCTATAGTAAATTATTCAAAAAATAATTTTCTACTGTCGCAAATTTTAATTACGCCAGGGATTACCTTTTCTATAGTAAATTATTCAAAAAATAATTTTCTACTGTCGCATATTTTAATTGCGCCAGGGATTGCCTTTTCTATAGTAAATTATTCAAAAAATAATTTTTTACTATCGCAAATTTCAAAGCCGCCAGGGATTGCCTTTTCTATAGTAAATTTTGCAAAAAAATAATTTTCTACTGTCGCAAATTTTAAGTGCGCCAGGAATTGCCTTTTCTATAGTAAATTATTCAAAAAATAATTTTCAACTGTCGCAAATTTTAATTACGCCAAGGATTGCCTTTTCTATAGTAAATTATTCAAAAAATAATTTTTTACTATCGCAAATTTCAAATCCGCCAGGGATTGCCTTTTCTATAGTAAATTATTCAAAAAATAATTTTTTACTGTCGCAAATTTTAATTACGCCAGGGATTGCCTTTTCTATAGTAAATTATTCAGAAAATAATTTTCAACTGTCGCAAATTTCAAATCCGCCAGGGATTGCCTTTTCTATTGTAAATTATTCAAAAAATAATTTTCTACTGTCGCAAATTTTAATTGCGCCAGGGATTGCCTTTTCTATAGTAAATTATTCAAAAAATAATTTTTTACTGTCGCAAATTTTAATTACGCCAGGGATTGCCTTTTCTATAGTTAATTATTCAAAAAATAATTTTCAACTGTCGCAAATTTTAATTACGCCAGGGATTGCCTTTTCTATAGTAAATTATTCAAAAAATAATTTTTTACTATCGCAAATTTCAAATCCGCCAGGGATTGCCTTTTCTATAGTAAATTATTCAAAAAATATTTTTTTTGCTGTCGCAAATTTAATTACGCCAGGTATTGCCTTTTCTATAGTAAATTATTCAGAAAATAATTTTCAACTGTCGCAAATTTCAAATTCGCCAGGGATTGCCTTTTCTATAGTAAATTATTCAAAAAATAATTTTCTACTGTCGCAAATTTTAATTGCGCCAGGGATTGCCTTTTATATAGTAAATTATTCAAAAAATAATTTTTTACTGTCGCAAATTTTAATTACGCCAGGGATTGCCTTTTCTATAGTTAATTATTCAAAAAATAATTTTCAACCGTCGCAAATTTTAATTACGCCAGGGATTGCTTTTCTATAGTAAATTTTGCAAAAAAATAATTTTTTACTGCCGCAAATTTTAAATATCCCAGGGATTGCCTTTTCTATAGTAAATTATTCAAAAAATAATTTTTTACTGTCGCAAATTTTAAATACGCCAGGGATTGCCTTTTCTATAGTAAATTATTCAAAAAATAATTTTTTACTCTCGCAAATTTTAATTACGCCAGGGATTGCCTTTTCTATAGTAAATTATTCAAAAAATAATTTTCAACTGTCGCAAATTTTAATTACGCCAGGGATTGCCTTTTCTATAGTAAATTTTTGCAAAAAAATAATTTTTTACTGTCGCAAATTTTAAATATCCCAGGGATTGCCTTTTCTATAGTAAATTATTCAAAAAATAATTTCTTACTGTCGCAAATTTTAAATGCGCCAGGGATTGCCTTTTCTATAGTAAATTATTCAAAAAATAATTTTCAACTGTCGCAAATTTTAAGTGCGCCAGGGATTGCCTTTTCTATAGTAAATTATTAAAAAAATAATTTTCTACTGTCGCAAATTTTAATTACGCCAGGGATTGCCTTTTCTATAGTAAATTATTCAAAAAATAATTTTCTACTGTCGCATGTTTTAATTGCGCCAGGGATTGCCTTTTCTATAGTAAATTATTCAAAAAATAATTTTTTATTTTAATTACGCCAGGGATTGCCTTTTCTATAGTAAATTATTAAAAAAATAATTTTCAACTGTCGCAAATTATAATTACGCCAGGGATTGCCTTTTCTACAGTAAATTATTCAAAAAATAATTTTCTACTGTCGCAAATTTTAATTACTCCAGGGATTGCCTTTTCTATAGTAAATTATTCAAAAAATAATTTTCAACTGTCGCAAATTTCAAATCCGCCAGGGATAGCCTTTTCTATAGTAAATTATTCAAAAAATAATTTTCTACTGTCGCAAATTTTAATTGCGCCAGGGATTGCCTTTTCTATAGTAAATTATTCAAAAAATAATTGTTTACTGTCGCAAATTTTAATTACGCCAGGGATTGCCTTTTCTATAGTAAATTATTCAAAAAATAATTTTCAACTGTCGCAAATTTTAATTGCGCCAGGGATTGCCTTTTCTATAGTAAATTATTCAAAAAATAATTTTATACTGTCGCAAAATTTAATTGCGCCAGGGATTGCCTTTTCTACAGTAAATTATTCAAACAATAATTTTCTACTGTCGCAAATTTTAATTACGCCAGGGATTGCCTTTTCTATAGTAAATTATTCAAAAAATAATTTTTTACTGTCGCAAATTTTAAATACGCCAGGGATTGCCTTTTCTACAGTAAATTTTTCAAAATATTAATTTTTTACTGTCGCAAATTTTAAATACGCCAGGGATTGCCTTTTCTATAGTAAATTATTCAAAAAATAATTTTTTACTGTCGCAAATTTCAAATCCGCCAGGGATTGCCTTTTCTATAGTAAATTATTCAAAAAATAATTTTCAACTGTCGCAAATTTTAATTACGCCAAGGATTGCCTTTTCTACAGTAAATTATTCAAAAAATAATTTTCTACTGTCGCAAATTTTAATTACGCCAGGGATTGCCTTTTCTATAGTAAATTATTCAAAAAATAATTTTCTACTGTCGCAAATTTTAATTGCGCCAGGGATTGCCTTTTCTATAGTAAATTATTCAAAAAATAATTTTTTACTGTCGCAAATTTTAATTACGCCAGGGATTGCCTTTTCTATAGTAAATTATTCAAAAAATAATTTTCAACTGTCGCAAATTTTAATTACGCCAGGGATTGACTTTTCTATAGTAAATTTTGCAAAAAATATTTTTTTACTGTCGCAAATTTTAAATATCCCAGGGATTGCCTTTTCTATAGTAAATTATTCAAAAAATAATTTTTTACTGTCGCAAATTTTAAATACGCCAGGGATTGCCTTTTCTATAGTAAATTATTCAAAAAATAATTTTTTACTGTCGCAAATTTTAATTATGCCAGGGATTGCCTTTTCTATAGTAAATTATTCAAAAAATAATTTTCACCTGTCGCAAATTTTAATTACGCCAGGGATTGCCTTTTCTATAGTAAATTTTGCAAAAAAATAATTTTTTACTGTCGCAAATTTTAAATATCCCAGGGATTGCCTTTTCTATAGTAAATTATTCAAAAAATAATTTCTTACTGTGGCAAATTTTAAATGCGCCAGGGATTGCCCTTTCTATAGTAAATTATTCAAAAAATAATTTTCAACTGTCGCAAATTTTAAGTGCGCCAGGGATTGCCTTTTCTATAGTAAATTATTCAAAAAATAATTTTCTACTGTCGCAAATTTTAATTACGCCAGGGATTGCCTTTTCTATAGTAAATTATTCAAAAAATAATTTTCTACTGTCGCAAATTTTAATTGCGCCAGGGATTGCCTTTTCTATAGTAAATTATTCAAAAAATAATTTTTTACTGTCGCAAATTTTAATTACGCCAGGGATTGCCTTTTCTATAGTAAATTATTCAAAAAATAATTTTCAACTGTCGCAAATTTCAAATCCGCCAGGGATTGCCTTTTCTATAGTAAATTATTCAAAAAATAATTTTTTACTGTCGCAAATTTTAAGTGCGCCAGGGATTGCCTTTTCTATAGTAAATTATTCAAAAAATATTTTTCTACTGTCGCAAATTTTAATTACGCCAGGGATTGCCTTTTCTATAGTAAATTATTCAAAAAATAATTTTCTACTGTCGCAAATTTTAATTGCGCCAGGTATTGCCTTTTCTATAGTAAATTATTCAAAAAATAATTTTCAACTGTCGCAAATTTTAATTACGCCAGGGATTGCCTTTTCTACAGTAAATTGTTCAAAAAATAATTTTCTACTGTCGCAAATTTTAATTACGCCAGGGATTGCCTTTTCTATAGTAAATTATTCAAAAAATAATTTTCAACTGTCGCAAATTTCAAATCCGCCAGGGATTGCCTTTTCTATAGTAAATTATTCAAAAAATAATTTTCAACTGTCGCTAATTTTAATTGCGCCAGGGATTGCCTTTTATATAGTAAATTATTCAAAAAATAATTTTATACTGTCGCAAAATTTAATTGCGCCAGGGATTGCCTTTTCTACAGTAAATTATTCAAAAAATAATTTTCTACTGTCGCAAATTTTAATTACGCCAGGGATTGCCTTTTCTATAGTAAATTATTCAAAAAATAATTTTTTACTGTCGCAAATTTTAAATACGCCAGGGATTGCCTTTTCTACAGTAAATTTTTCAAAATATTAATTTTTTACTGTCGCAAATTTTAAATACGCCAGGGATTGCCTTTTCTATAGTAAATTATTCAAAAAATAATTTTTTACTGTCGCAAATTTCAAATCCGCCAGGGATTGCCTTTTCTATAGTAAATTATTCAAAAAATAATTTTCAACTGTCGCAAATTTTAATTACGCCAGGGATTGCCTTTTCTACAGTAAATTATTCAAAAAATAATTTTCTACTGTCGCAAATTTTAATTACGCCAGGGATTGCCTTTTCTATAGTAAATTATTCAAAAAATAATTTTTTACTGTCGCAAATTTCAAATCCGCCAGGGATTGCTTTTTCTATAGTAAATTTCTCAGAAAATAATTTTCTACTGTCGCAAATTTTAATTACGCCAGGGATTGCCTTTTCTATAGTAAATTATTCAAAAAATAATTTTTTACTGTCGCAAATTTTAATTGCGCCAGGGATTGCCTTTTCTACAGTAAATTTTTCAAAAAATAATTTTTTACTGTCGCAAATTTTAAGTGCGCCAGGGATTGCCTTTTCTATAGTAAATTATTCAAAAAATAATTTTCAACTGTCGCAAATTTTAATTACGCCAGGGATTGCCTTTTCTATAGTAAATTATTCAAAAAATAATTTTTTTTTGTCGCAAATTTTAAATATCCCAGGGATTGCGTTTTCTATAGTAAATTATTCAAAAAATAATTTTATACTGTCGCAAATTTTAATTACGCCAGGGATTGCCATTTCTATAGTAAATTATTCAAAAAATAATTTTATACTGTCGCAAATTTTAATTACGCCAGGGATTGCCTTTTCTATAGTAAATTATTCAAAAAATAATTTTCAACTGTCGCAAATTTTAATTACGCCAGGGATTGCCTTTTCTATAGTAAATTATTCAAAAAATAATTTTTTACTGTCGCAAATTTCAAATCCGCCAGGGATTGCCTTTTCTATAGTAAATTATTCAAAAAATAATTTTTTACTGTCGCAAATTTTAATTACGCCAGGGATTGCCTTTTCTATAGTAAATTATTCAAAAAATAATTTTCAACTGTCTCAAATTTTAATTACGCCAGGGATTGCCTTTTCTATAGTAAATTTTGCAAAAAAATAATTTTTTACTGTCGCAAATTTTAAATATCCCAGGGATTGCCTTTTCTATAGTAAATTATTCAAAAAATAATTTCTTACTGTCGCAAATTTTAAATGCGCCAGGGATTGCCTTTTCTATAGTAAATTATTCAAAAATAATTTTTTACTGTCGCAAATTTTAATTACGCCAGGGATTGCCTTTTCTATAGTAAATTATTCAAAAAATAATTTTCAACTGTCGCAAATTTCAAATCCGCCAGGGTTTGCCTTTTCTATAGTAAATTATTCAAAAAATAATTTTCTACTGTCGCAAATTTTAAGTGCGCCAGGGATTGCCTTTTCTATAGTAAATTATTCAAAAAATAATTTTCTACTGTCGCAAATTTTAATTACGCCAGGGATTGCCTTTTCTATAGTAAATTATTCAAAAAATAATTTTCTATTGTCGCAAATTTTAATTGCGCCATGGATTGCCTTTTCTATAGTAAATTATTCAAAAAATAATTTTCAACTGTCGCAAATTTTAATTACGCCAAGGATTGCCTTTTCTACAGTAAATTATTCAAAAAATAATTTTCTACTGTCGCAAATTTTAATTACGCCAGGGATTGCCTTTTCTATAGTAAATTATTCAAAAAATAATTTTCAACTGTCGCAAATTTCAAATCCGCCAGGGATTGCCTTTTCTATAGTAAATTATTCAAAAAATAATTTTCTACTGTCGCAAATTTTAATTGCGCCAGGGATTGCCTTTTCTACAGTAAATTATTCAAAAAATAATTTTCTACTGTCGCAAATTTTAATTACGCCAGGGATTGCCTTTTCTATAGTAAATTATTCAAAAAATAATTTTTTACTGTCGCAAATTTTAAATATGCCAGGGATTGCCTTTTCTACAGTAAATTTTTCAAAATATTAATTTTTTACTGTCGCAAATTTTAAATACGCCAGGGATTGCCTTTTCTATAGTAAATTATTCAAAAAATAATTTCTTACTGTCGCAAATTTCAAATCCGCCAGGGATTGCCTTTTCTATAGTAAATTATTCAAAAAATAATTTTCAACTGTCGCAAATTTTAATTACGCCAGGGATTGCCTTTTCTACAGTAAATTATTCAAAAAATAATTTTCTACTGTCGCAAATTTTAATTACGCCAGGGATTGCCTTTTCTATAGTAAATTATTCAAAAAATAATTTTTTACTGTCGCAAATTTCAAATCCGCCAGGGATTGATTTTTCTATAGTAAATTATTCAAAAAATAATTTTCTACTGTCGCAAATTTTAATTACCCCAGGGATTGCCTTTTCTATAGTAAATAATTCAAAAAATAATTTTTTACTGTCGCAAATTTTAAGTGCGCCAGGGATTGCCTTCTCTACAGTAAATTTCTCACAAAATAATTTTCTACTGTCGCAAATTTTAAATACGCCAGGGATTGCCTTTTCTATAGTAAATTATTCAAAAAATAATTTTTTACTGTCGCAAATTTTAATTGCGCCAGGGATTGCCTTTTCTACAGTAAATTTTTCAAAAAATAATTTTTTACTGTCGCAAATTTTAAGTGCGCCAGGGATTGCCTTTTCTATAGTAAATTATTCAAAAAATAATTTTCAACTGTCGCAAATTTTAATTACGCCAGGGATTGCCTTTTCTATAGTAAATTATTCAAAAAATAATTTTTTTTTTGTCGCAAATTTTAAATATCCCAAGGATTGCCTTTTCTATAGTAAATTATTCAAAAAATAATTTTATACTGTCGCAAATTTTAATTACGCCAGGGATTGCCTTTTCCATAGTATATTATTCAAAAAATAATTTTATACTGTCGCAAATTTTAATTACACCAGGGATTGCTTTTTCTATAGTAAATTATTCAAAAAATAATTTTCAACTGTCGCAAATTTTAATTACGCCAGGGATTGCCTTTTCTATAGTAAATTATTCAAAAAATAATTTTTTACTGTCGCAAATTTCAAATCCGCCAGGGATTGCCTTTTCTATAGTAAATTATTCAAAAAATAATTTTTTACTGTCGCAAATTTAAATTACGCCAGGGATTGCCTTTTCTATAGTAAATTATTCAAAAAATAATTTTCAACTGTCGCAAATTTTAATTACGCCAGGGATTGCCTTTTCTATAGTAAATTTTGCAAAAAAATAATTTTTTACTGTCGCAAATTTTAAATATCCCAGGGATTGCCTTTTCTATAGTAAATTATTCAAAAAATAATTTTTTACTGTCGCAAATTTTAAATACGCCAGGGATTGCCTTTTCTATATAGTAAATTATTCAAAAAATAATTTTTTACTGTCGCAAATTTTAATTACGCCAGGGATTGCCTTTTCTATAGTAAATTATTCAAAAAATAATTTTCAACTGTCGCAAATTTTAATTACGCCAGGGATTGCCTTTTCTATAGTAAATTTTGCAAAAAAATAATTTTTTACTGTCGCAAATTTTAGATATCCCAGGGATTGCCTTTTCTATAGTAAATTATTCAAAAAATAATTTCTTACTGTCGCAAATTTTAAATGCGCCAGGGATTGCCTTTTCTATAGTAAATTATTCAAAAAATAATTTTTTACTGTCGCAAATTTTAATTACGCCAGGGATTGCCTTTTCTATAGTAAATTATTCAAAAAATAATTTTCAACTGTCGCAAATTTCAAATCCGCCAGGGACTGCCTTTTCTATAGTAAATTATTCAAAAAATAATTTTCTACTGTCGCAAATTTTAAGTGCGCCAGGGATTGCCTTTTCTATAGTAAATTATTCAAAAAATAATTTTCTACTGTCGCAAAATTTTAATTACGCCAGGG
This sequence comes from Dioctria linearis, assembly GCA_963930735.1. Taxonomy (NCBI): domain Eukaryota; kingdom Metazoa; phylum Arthropoda; class Insecta; order Diptera; family Asilidae; genus Dioctria; species Dioctria linearis. Next base: position 93,501 of record CAWVNZ010001703.1, on the reverse strand, counting down.
ATTGCCTTTTCTATAGTAAATTATTCAAAAAATAATTTTCTATTGTCGCAAATTTTAATTGCGCCATGGATTGCCTTTTCTATAGTAAATTATTCAAAAAATAATTTTTAACTGTCGCAAATTTTAATTACGCCAGGGATTGCCTTTTCTACAGTAAATTATTCAAAAAATAATTTTCTACTGTCGCAAATTTTAATTACGCCAGGGATTGCCTTTTCTATAGTAAATTATTCAAAAAATAATTTTCAACTGTCGCAAATTTCAAATCCGCCAGGTATTGCCTTTTCTATAGTAAATTATTCAAAAAATAATTTTCTACTGTCGCAAATTTTAATTACGCCAGGGATTGCCTTTTCTATAGTAAATTATTCAAAAAATAATTTTTTACTGTCGCAAATTTTAATTACGCCAGGGATTGCCTTTTCTATAGTATATTATTCAAAAATAATTTTCAACTGTCGCAAATTTTAATTGCGCCAGGGATTGCCTTTTCTATAGTAAATTATTCAAAAAATAATTTTATACTGTCGCAAAATTTAATTGCGCCAGGGATTGCCTTTCTACAGTAAATTATTCAAAAAATAATTTTCTACTGTCGCAAATTTTAATTACGCCAGGGATTGCCTTTTCTATAGTAAATTATTCAAAAAATAATTTTTTACTGTCGCAAATTTTAAATACGCCAGGATTGCCTTTTCTACAGTAAATTTTTCAAAATATTAATTTTTTACTGTCGCAAATTTTAAATACGCCAGGGATTGCCTTTTCTATAGTAAATTATTCAAAAAATAATTTTTTACTGTCGCAAATTTCAAATCCGCCAGGGATTGCCTTTTCTATAGTAAATTATTCAAAAAATAATTTTCAACTGTCGCAAATATTAATTACGCCATGGATTGCCTTTTCTACAGTAAATTATTCAAAAAATAATTTTCTGCTGTCGCAAATTTTAATTACGCCAGGGATTGCCTTTTCTATAGTAAATTATTCAAAAAATAATTTTTTACTGTCGCAAATTTCAAATCCGCCAGGGATTGCCTTTTCTATAGTAAATTATTCAAAAAATAATTTTCTACTGCCGCAAATTTTAATTACGCCAGGGATTGCCTTTTCTATAGTAAATTATTCAAAAAATAATTTTTTACTGTCGCAAATTTTAAGTGCGCCAGGGATTGCCTTTTCTACAGTAAATTTCTCACAAAATAATTTTCTACTGTCGCAAATTTTAATTAGGCCAGGGATTGCCTTTTCTATAGTAAATTATTCAAAAAATAATTTTTTACTGTCGCAAATTTTAATTGCGCCAGGGATTGCCTTTTCTACAGTAAATTTTTCAAAAAATAATTTTCAACTGTCGCAAATTTTAATTACGCCAGGGATTGCCTTTTCTATAGTAAATTATTCAAAAAATAATTTTTTACTATCGCAAATTTTAATTACGCCAGGGATTGCCTTTTCTATAGTAAATTATTCAAAAAATAATTTTTTACTGTCGCAAATTTTAATATCCCAAGGATTGCCTTTTCTATAGTAAATTTCTCACAAAATAATTTTTTACTGTCGCAAATTTTAAATATCCCAGGGATTGCCTTTTCTATAGTAAAATATTCAAAAAATAATTTTATACTGTCGCAAATTTTAATTACGCCAGGGATTGCCTTATCTACAGTAAATTTTGCAAAAAAAAAATTTTTACTGTCGCAAATTTTAATTGCGCCAGGGATTGCCTTTTCTACAGTAAATTTTTCAATATATTAATTTTTTACTGTCGCAAATTTTAAATACGCCAGGGATTGCCTTTTTTATAGTAAATGATTCAAAAAATAATTTTCTACTATCGCAAATTTTAATTACGCCAGGGATTGCCTTTTCTATAGTAAATTATTCAAAAAATAATTTTATACTGTCGCAAATTTTAAGTGCGCCAGGGATTGCCTTTTCTACAGTAAATTTTTCAAAAAATTATTTTTTTCTGTCGCAAATTTTAAGTGCGCCAGGGATTGCCTTTTCTATAGTAAATTATTCAAAAAATAATTTTCAACTGTCGCAAATTTTAATTACGCCAGGGATTGCCTTTTCTATAGTAAATTATTCAAAAAATAATTTTTTACTGTCGCAAATTTTGAATATCCCAGGATTTCCTTTTCTATAGTAAATTATTCAAAAAATAATTTTATACTGTCGCAAATTTTAATTACGCCAGGGATTGCCTTTTCTATAGTAAATTATTCAAAAAATAATTTTCAACTGTCGCAAATTTTAATTACGCCAGGGATTGCCTTTTCTATAGTAAATTATTCAAAAAAAAATTTCTACTGTCGCAAATTTTAATTACGCCAGGGATTGCCTTTTCTATAGTAAATTATTCAAAAAATAATTTTATACTGTCGCAAATTTTAAGTGCGCCAGGGATTGCCTTTCCTATAGTAAATTATTCAAAAAATAATTTTCTACTGTCGCAAATTTTAATTGCGCCAGGGATTGCCTTTTCTACAGTAAATTATTCAAAAAATAATTTTCAACTGTCGCAAATTTTAAATACGCCAGGAATTGGCTTTTCTATAGTAAATTATTCAAAAAATAATTTTCTACTGTCGCAAATTTTAGTTACGCCAGGTATTGCCTTTTCTATAGTAAATTATTCAAAAAATTATTTTATACTGTCGCAAATTTTAAGTGCGCCAGGGATTGCCTTTTCTATAGTAAATTATTCAAAAAATAATTTTCTACTGTCGCAAATTTTAATTGCATCAGGAATTGCCTTTTCTATAGTAAATTATTCAAAAAATAATTTTCAACTGTCGCAAATTTTAATTACGCCAGGGATTGCCTTTTCTATAGTAAATTATTCAAAAAATAATTTTTTACTGTCGCAAATTTTAAATATCCCAGGGATTGCCTTTTCTATAGTAAATTATTCAAAAAATAATTTTATACTGTCGCAAATTTTAACTACGCCAGGGATTGCCTTTTCTACATTAAATTTTGCAAAAAATAATTTTTTACTCTCGCAAATTTTAATTGCGCCAGGGATTGCCTTTTCTACAGTAAATTTTTCATAATATTAATTTTTTACTGTCGCAAATTTTAAATACGCCAAGGATTGCCTTTTCTATAGTAAATTATTCAAAAAATAATTTTCTACTGTCGCAAATTTTAATTACGCCAGGGATTGCCTTTTCTATAGTAAATTATTCAAAAAATAATTTTATACTGTCGCAAATTTTAAATACGCCAGGGATTGCCTTTTCTATAGTAAATTATTCAAAAATTAATTTTTTACTATCGCAAATTTTAATTACGCCAGGGATTGCATTTTCTATAGTAAATTTTGCAACAAAATAATTTTTTACTGTCGCAAATTTTTAATATCCCAGGGATTGCCTTTTCTATAGTAAATTATTCAAAAAATAATTTTATACTGTCGCAAATTTTAATTACGCCAGGGATTGCCTTTTCTACAGTAAATTTTGCAAAAATAATTTTTTACTGTCGCAAATTTTAATTGCGCCAGGGATTGCCTTTTCTACAGTAAATTTTTCAAAATATTAATTTTTTACTGTCGCATATTTTAAATACGCAGGGATTGCCTTTTCTATAGTAAATTATTCAAAAAATAATTTTCTACTGTCGCAAATTTTAATTACGCCAGGGATTGCCTTTTCTATAGCAAATTATTCAAAAATAATTTTATACTGTCGGAAATTTTAAGTGCGCCAGGGATTGCCTTTTCTATAGTAAATTATTCAAAAAATAATTTTCTACTGTCGCAAATTTTAATTGCGCCAGGGATTGCCTTTTCTATAGTAAATTATTCAAAAAATAATTTTCAACTGTCGCAAATTTTAATTACGCCAGGGATTGCCTTTTCTATAGTAAATTATTCCAAAAAATAATTTTCAACTGTCGCAAATTTTAATTGCGCCAGTGATTGCCTTTTCTATAGTAAATTTTGCAAAAAAATAATTGTTTACTGTCGCAAATTTTAAATATCCCAGGGATTGCCTTTTCTATAGTAAATTTCTCACAAATTAATTTTTTACTGTCGCAAATTTTAAATACGTCAGGGATTGCCTTTTCTATAGTAAATTTTGCAAAAAAATAATTTTCTACTGTCGCAAATTTTAATTACGCCAGGGATTGCCTTTTCTATACTAATTATTCAAAAAATAATTTTCTACTGTCGCAAATTTTAATTACGCCAGGTATTGCCTTTTCTACAGTAAATTATTCAAAAAATAATTTTTTACTATCGCTAGTTTTAATTGCGCCAGGGATTGCCTTTTCTACAGTAAATTTTTCAAAATATTAATTTTTTACTGTCGCAAATTTTAAATACGTCAGGGATTGCCTTTTCTATAGTAAATTATTCAAAAATTAATTTTTTACTATCGCAAATTTTAATTACTCCAGGGATTGCATTTTCTATAGTAAATTTTGCAAAAAAAATAATTTTTTACTGTCGCAAATTTTAATATCCCAGGGATTGCCTTTTCTATAGTAAATTTCTCACAAAATAATTTTTTACTGTCGCAAATTTTAAATATCCCAGGGATTGACTTTTCTATAGTAAATTATTCAAAGAATAATTTTATACTGTCGCAAATTTTAATTACGCCAGGGATTGCCTTTTCTACAGTAAATTTTGCAAAAAATAACTTTTTACTGTCGCAAATTTCAAATCCGCCAGGGATTGCCTTTTCTATAGTAAATTATTCAAAAAATAATTTTCTACTGTCGCAAATTTTAATTACGCCAGGGATTGCCTTTTCTATAGTAAATTATTCAAAAAATAATTTTCTACTGTCGCAAATTTTAATTACGCCAGGGATTGCCTTTTCTATAGTAAATTTTTCAAAAAATAATTTTTTACTGTCGCAAATTTTAAGTGCGCCAGGGATTGCCTTTTCTATAGTAAATTATTCAAAAAATAATTTTCTACTGTCGCAAATTTTAATTGTGCCAGGGATTGCCTTTTCTATAGTAAATTATTCAAAAAATAATTTTCAACTGTCGCAAATTTTAATTACGCCAGGGATTGCCTTTTCTATAGTATATTATTCAAAAAATAATTTTCAACTGTCGCAAATTTTAATTACGCCAGGGATTGCCTTTTCTATAGTAAATTTTGCAAAAAAATAATTTTTTACTGTCGCAAGTTTTAAATATCCCAGGGATTGCCTTTTCTATAGTAAATTTCTCACAAATTAATTTTTTACTGTCGCAAATTTTAAATACGCCAGGGATTGGCTTTTCTATAGTAAATTTTGCAAAAAAATAATTTTCTACGGTCGCAAATTTTAATTACGCCAGGGATTGCCTTTTCTATACTAAATTATTCAAAAAATAATTTTCTACTGTCGCAAATTTTAATTACGCCAGGGATTGCCTTTTCTACAGTAAATTATTCAAAAAATAATTTTTTAGTATCGCAAGTTTTAATTGCGCCAGGGATTGCCTTTTCTACAGTAAATTTTTCAAAATATTAATTTTTTACTGTCGCAAATTTTAAATACGCCAGGGATTGCCTTTTCTATAGTAAATTATTCAAAAAATAATTTTTTACTGTCGCAAATTTTAATTACGCCAGGGATTGCTTTTCCTTAGTAAATTTTGCAAAAAAATAATTTTATACTGTCGCAAATTTTAAATACGCCAGGGATTGACATTTCTAAAGTAAATTATTCAAAAAATAATTTTCAACTGTCGCAAATTTTAATTACGCCAGGGATTGCCTTTTCTATAGTAAATTATTCAAAAAATAATTTTTTACTGTCGCAAATTTTAATTACGCCAGGGATTGCCTTTTCTATAGTAAATTATTCAAAAAATAATTTTTTACTATCGCAAATTTCAAATCCGCCAGGGATTGCCTTTTCTGTAGTAAATTATTCAAAAAGTAATTTTCAACTGTCGCAAATTTTAATTACGCCAGGGATTGCCTTTTCTATAGTAAATTACTCAAAAAATAATTTTTTGCTGTCGCAAATTTTAATTGCGCCAGGGATTGCCTTTTCTATAGTAAATTATTCAAAAAATAATTTTCAACTGTCGCAAATTTTAATTACGCCAGGGATTGCCTTTTCTATAGTAAATTATTCAAAAAATAATTTTCTACTCTCGCAAATTTTAATTGCGCCAGGGATTGCCATTTCTATAGTAAATTATTCAAAAAATTTTTTTTTACTGTCGCAAATTTTAAATACGCCAGGGACTGCCTTTTCTATAGTAAATTTTGCAAAAAAATAATTTTTTACTGTCGCAAATTTTCAATATCCCAGGGATTGCCTTTTCTATAGTAAATTTCTCACAAATTAATTTTTTACTGTCGCAAATTTTAAATACGCCAGGGACTGCCTTTTCTATAGTAAATTATTCAAAAAATAATTTTCTACTGTCGCAAATTTTAATTACACCAGGGATTGCCTTTTCTATAGTAAATTATTCAAAAAATAATTTTTTACTGTCGCAAATTTTAAATACGCCAGGGATTGCCTTTTCTATAGTAAATTTTGCAAAAAAATAATTTTTTACTGTCGCAAATTTTAAATATCCCAGGGATTGCCTTTTCTATAGTAAATTTCTCACAAATTAATTTTTTACTGTCGCAAATTTTAAATACGCCAGGGATTGCCTTTTCTATTGTAAATTATTCAAAAAATAATTTTTTACTGTCGCAAATTTTAAATACGCCAGTGATTGCCTTTTCTATAGTAAATTATTCAAAAAATAATTCTTTGCTGTCGCAAATTTTAAATATCCCAGGGATTGCGTTTTCTATAGTAAATTTCTCACAAATTAATTTTTTACTGTCGCAAATTTTAAGTGCGCCAGGGATTGCCTTTTCTATAGTAAATTATTCAAAAAATAATTTTCAACTGTCGCAAATTTTAATTGCGCCAGGGATTGCCTTCTCTATAGTAAATTATTCAAAAAATAATTTTATGTTGTCGCAAATTTTAATAACGCCAGGGATTGCCTTTTCTATAGTAAATTATTCAAAAAATAATTTTCAACTATCGCAGATTTTAATCACGCCAGGGATTTCCTTTTCTATAGTAAATTATCCAAAAAATAATTTTCAACTGTCGCAAATTTTAATTGCGCCAGGGATTGCCTTTTCTATAGTAAATTATTCAAAAAATAATTTTATACTGTCGCAAATTTTAATTACGCCAGGGATTGCCTTTTCTATAGTAAATTATTCAAAAAATAATTTTCAACTGTCGCAAATTTTAATTGCGCCAGGGATTGCCTTTTCTATAGTAAATTATTCAAAAAATAATTTTATACTGTCGCAAATTTTAAATACGCCAGGGATTGCCTTTTCTATAGTAAATTATTCAAAAAATAATTTTATACTGTCGCAAATTTTAAATACACCAGGGATTGCCTTTTCTATAGTAAATTATTCAAAAAATAATTTTCAACTGTCGCAAATTTTAAATATCCCAGGGATTGCCTTTTCTATAGTAAATTATTCAAAAAATAATTTTTTACTATCGAAAATTTCAAATCCGCCAGGGATTGCCTTTTCTGTAGTAAATTATTCAAAAAGTAATTTTCAACTGTCGCAAATTTTAATTACGCCAGGGTTTGCTTTTCTATAGTAAATTATTCAAAAAATAATTTTTTACTGTCGCAAATTTTAATTACGCCAGGGATTGCCTTTTCTATAGTAAATTATTCAAAAAATAATTTTTTACTGTCGCAAATTTTAATTAGGCCAGGGATTGCCTTTTCTATAGTAAATTATTCAAAAAATAATTTTTTACTGTCGCAAATTTTAATTACGCCAGGGATTGCCTTTTCTATAGTAAATTTTGCAAAAAAATTATTTTCTACTGTCGCAAATTTTAATTACGCCAGGGTTTGCCTTTTATATAGTAAATTATTCAAAAAATAATTTTCAACTGTCGCAAATTTTAAATACGCCAGGGATTGCCTTTTCTATAGTAAATTTTGCAAAAAAATAATTTTCTACGGTCGCAAATTTTAATTACGCCAGGGATTGCCTTTTCTATACTAAATTATTCAAAAAATAATTTTCTACTGTCGCAAATTTTAATTACGCCAGGGATTGCCTTTTCTACAGTAAATTATTCAAAAAATAATTTTTTACTATCGCAAGTTTTAATTGCGCCAGGGATTGCCTTTTCTACAGTAAATTTTTCAAAATATTAATTTTTTACTGTCGCAAATTTTAAATACGCCAGGGATTGCCTTTTCTATAGTAAATTATTCAAAAAATAATTTTTTACTGTCGCAAATTTTAATTACGCCAGGGATTGCCTTTTCCTTAGTAAATTTTGCAAAAAAATAATTTTATACTGTCGCAAATTTTAAATACGCCAGGGATTGACATTTCTAAAGTAAATTATTCAAAAAATAATTTTCAACTGTCGCAAATTTTAATTACGCCAGGGATTGCCTTTTCTATAGTAAATTATTCAAAAAATAATTTTTTACTGTCGCAAATTTTAATTACGCCAGGGATTGCCTTTTCTATAGTAAATTATTCAAAAAATAATTTTTTACTATCGCAAATTTCAAATCCGCCAGGGATTGCCTTTTCTGTAGTAAATTATTCAAAAAGTAATTTTCAACTGTCGCAAATTTTAATTACGCCAGGGATTGCCTTTTCTATAGTAAATTACTCAAAAAATAATTTTTTGCTGTCGCAAATTTTAATTGCGCCAGGGATTGCCTTTTCTATAGTAAATTATTCAAAAAATAATTTTCAACTGTCGCAAATTTTAATTACGCCAGGGATTGCCTTTTCTATAGTAAATTATTCAAAAAATAATTTTCAACTGTCGCAAATTTTAATTACGCCAGGGATTGCCTTTTCTATAGTAAATTATTCAAAAAATAATTTTCAACTGTCGCAAATTTTAATTGCGCCAGGGATTGCCTTTTCTATAGTAAATTATTCAAAAAATAATTTTATACTGTCGCAAATTTTAATTACGCCAGGGATTGCCTTTTCTATAGTAAATTATTCAAAAAATAGTTTTCAACTGTCGCAAATTTTAATTGCGCCAGGGATTGCTTTTCTATAGTAAATTATTCAAAAAATAATTTTATACTGTCGCAAATTTTAAATACGCCAGGGATTGCCTTTTCTATAGTAAATTATTCAAAAAATAATTTTATACTCTCGCAAATTTTAATTATGCCAGGGATTGCCTTTTCTATAGTAAATTATTCAAAAAATAATTTTCAACTGTCGCAAATTTTAAATATCCCAGGGATTGCCTTTTCTATAGTAAATTATTCAAAAAATAATTTTTTACTGTCGCAAATTTTAAATATCACAGGGATTGCCTTTTCTATAGTAAATTATTCAAAAAATAATTTTTTACTGTCGCAAATTTTAATTACGCCAGGGATTGCCTTTTCTACAGTAAATTATTCAAAAAATAATTTTCTACTGTCGCAAATTTTAATTACGCCAGGGATTGCCTTTTCTATAGTAAATTATTCAAAAAATAATTTTCTACTGTCGCAAATTTTAATTACGCCAGGGAATGCCTTTTCTATAGTAAATTATTCAAAAAATAATTTTTTACTGTCGCAAATTTTAAATACGCCAGGGATTGCTTTTCTATAGTAAATTTTGCAAAAAAATAATTTGTTACTGTCGCATATTTTAAATATCCCAGGGATTGCCTTTTCTATAGTTAATTTCTCACAAATTAATTTTTTACTGTCGCAAATTTTAAATAAGCCAGGGATTGCCTTTTCTATAGTAAATTATTCAAAAAATAATTTTTTATTGTCGCAAATTTTAAATACGCCAGGGATTGCCTTTTCTATAGTAAATTATTCAAAAAATAATTTTCAACTGTCGCAAATTTTAATTACGCCAGGGATTGCCTTTTCTATAGTAAATTATTCAAAAAATAATTTTTTACTATCGAAAATTTCAAATCCGCCATGGATTGCCTTTTCTGTAGTAAATTATTCAAAAAGTAATTTTCAACTGTCGCAAATTTTAATTACGCCAGGGTTTGCCTTTTCTATAGTTAATTATTCAAAAAATAATTTTTTACTGTCGCAAATTTTAATTACGCCAGGGATTGCCTTTTCTATAGTAAATTATTCAAAAAATAATTTTTTACTGTCGCAAATTTTAATTACGCCAGGGATTTCCTTTTCTATAGTAAATTATTCAAAAAATAATTTTTTACTGTCGCAAATTTTAATTACGCCAGGGATTGCCTTTTCTATAGTAAATTTTGCAAAAAAATAATTTTCTACTGTCGCAAATTTTAATTACGCCAGGGATTGCCTTTTATATAGTAAATTATTCAAAAAATAATTTTCAACTGTCGCAAATTTTAATTACGCCAAGGATTGCCTTTTCTGTAGTAAATTATTCAAAAAATAATTTTCAACTGTCGCAAATTTTAATTGCGCCAGGGATTGCCTTTTCTATAGTAAATTATTCAAAAAATAATTTTCTAATGTGGCAAATTTTAATTGCGCCAGGCATTACCTTTTCTATAGTAAATTATTCAAAAAATAATTTTCAACTGTCGCAAATTTTAATTACGCCAGGGATTGCCTTTTCTATAGTAAATTATACAAAAAATAATTTTTTACTGTCGCAAATTTTAATTGCGCCAGGGATTGCCTTTTCTACAGTAAATTATTCAAAAAATAATTTTATACTGTCGCAAATTTTAAATACACCAGGGATTGCCTTTTCTATAGTAAATTATTCAAAAAATAATTTTCAACTGTCGCAAATTTTAAATATCCCAGGGATTGCCTTTTCTATAGTAAATTATTCAAAAAATAATTTTTTACTGTCGCAAATTTTAAATATCCCAGGGATTGCCTTTTCTATAGTAAATTATTCAAAAAATAATTTTTTACTGTCGCAAATTTTAATTACGCCAGGGATTGTCTTTTCTACAGTAAATTATTCAAAAAATAATTTTCTACTGTCGCAAATTTTAATTACGCCAGGGATTGCCTTTTCTATAGTAAATTATTCAAAAAATAATTTTCTACTGTCGCAAATTTTAATTACGCCAGGGATTGCATTTTCTATAGTAAATTATTCAAAAAATAATGTTTTACTGTCGCAAATTTTAAATACGCCAGGGATTGCCTTTTCTATAGTAAATTTTGCAAAAAAATAATTTTTTACTGTCGCAAATTTTAATTACGCCAGGGATTGCCTTTTCTATAGTAAATTATTCAAAAAATAATTTTATACTGTCGCAAATTTTAATTACGCCAGGGATTGCCTTTTCTATAGTAAATTATTCAAAAAATAATTTTTTACTGTCGCAAATTTTAATTACGCCAGGGATTGCCTTTTCTACAGTAAATTATTCAAAAAATAATTTTTTACTATCGCAAGTTTTAATTGCGACAGGGATTGCCTTTTCTACAGTAAATTTTTCAAAATATTAATTTTTTACTGTCGCAAATTTTAAATACGCCAGGGATTGCCTTTTCTATAGTAAATTATTCAAAAAATAATTTTTTATTGTCGCAAATTTTAATTACGCCAGGGATTGCCTTTTCTATAGTAAATTTTGCAAAAAAATAATTTTATACTGTCGCAAATTTTAAATACGCCGGGGATTGCCTTTTCTATAGTAAATTATTCAAAAAATAATTTTTTACTGTCGCAAATTTTAAGTGCGCCAGGGATTGCCTTTTCTATAGTAAATTATTCAAAAAATAATTTTTTACTGTCGCAAATTTTAATTATGCCAGGGATTGCCTTTTCTATAGTAAATTATTCAAAAAATAATTTTCAACTGTCGCAAATTTTAATTACGCCAGGAATTGCCTTTTCTATAGTAAATTATTCAAAAAATAATTTTCAACTGTCGCAAATTTTAATTACGCCAGGGATTGTCTTTTCTATAGTAAATTATTCAAAAAATAATTTTTTACTGTCGCAAATTTTAATTGCGCCAGGGATTGCCTTTTCTACAGTAAATTATTCAAAAAATAATTTTATACTGTCGCAAATTTTAAATACACCAGGGATTGCCTTTTCTATAGTAAATTATTCAAAAAATAATTTTCAACTGTCGCAAATTTTAAATATCCCAGGGATTGCCATTTCTATAGTAAATTATTCAAAAAATAATTTTCAACTGTCGCAAATTTTAAATATCCCAGGGATTGCCTTTTCTATAGTAAATTATTCAAAAAGTAATTTTTTACTGTCGCAAATTTTAAATATCCCAGGGATTGCCTTTTCTATAGTAAATTATTCAAAAAATAATTTTTTACTGTCGCAAATTTTAATTACGCCAGGGATTGTCTTTTCTACAGTAAATTATTCAAAAAATAATTTTCTACTGTCGCAAATTTTAATTACGCCAGGGATTGCCTTTTCTATAGTAAATTATTCAAAAAATAATTTTCAACTGTCGCAAATTTTAATTACGCCAGGGATTGCCTTTTCTATAGTAAATTATTCAAAAAATAATTTTTTACTATCGAAAATTTCAAATCCGCCAGGGATTGCCTTTTCTGTAGTTAATTATTCAAAAAGTAATTTTCAACTGTCGCAAATTTTAATTACGCCAGGGTTTGCCTTTTCTATAGTAAATTATTCAAAAAATAATTTTTTACTGTCGCAAATTTTAATTACGCCAGGGATTGCCTTTTCTATAGTAAATTATTCAAAAAATAATTTTTTACTGTCGCAAATTTTTATTACGCCAGGGATTGCCTTTTCTATAGTAAATTATTCAAAAAATAATTTTTTAATGTCGCTAATTTTAATTACGCCAGGGATTGCCTTTTCTATAGTAAATTTTGCAAAAAAATAATTTTCTACTGTCGCAAATTTTAATTACGCCAGGGATTGCCTTTTATATAGTAAATTATTCAAAAAATAATTTTCAACTGTCGCAAATTTTAATTACGCCAGGGATTGCCTTTTCTATAGTAAATTATTCAAAAAATAATTTTCAACTGTCGCAAATTTTAATTGCGCCAGGGATTGCCTTTTCTATAGTAAATTATTCAAAAAATAATTTTTTACTGTCGCAAATTTTAATTGCGCCAGGCATTACCTTTTCTATAGTAAATTATTCAAAAAATAATTTTCAACTTTCGCAAATTTTAATTACGCCAGGGATTGCCTTTTCTATAGTAAATTATTCAAAAAATAATTTTCTATTGTCGCAAATTTTAATTGCGCCAGGGATTGCCTTTTCTATAGTAAATTATTCAAAAAATAATTTTTTACTGTCGCAGATTTTAAATACGCCAGGGATTGCCTTTTCTATAGTAAATTTTGCAAAAAAATAATTTTTTACTGTCGCAAATTTTAAATATCCCAGGGATTGCCTTTTCTATAGTAAATTTCTCACAAATTAATTTTTTACTGTCGCAAATTTTAAATACGCCAGGGATTGCCTTTTCTATAGTAAATTATTCAAAAAATAATTTTCTACTGTCGCAAATTTTAATTACGCCAGGGATTGCCTTTTCTATAGTAAATTATTCAAAAAATAATTTTTTACTATCGAAAATTTCAAATCCGCCAGGGATTGCCTTTTCTGTAGTAAATTATTCAAAAAGTAATTTTCAACTGTCGCAAATTTTAATTACGCCAGGGTTTGCCTTTTCTATAGTAAATTATTCAAAAAATAATTTTTTACTGTCGCAAATTTTAATTACGCCAGGGATTGCCTTTTCTATAGTAAATTATTCAAAAAATAATTTTTTACTGTCGCAAATTTTAATTACGCCAGGGATTGCCTTTTCTATAGTAAATTATTCAAAAAATAATTTTTTACTGTCGCAAATTTTAATTACGCCAGGGATTGCCTTTTCTATAGTAAATTTTGCAAAAAAATAATTTTCTACTGTCGCAAATTTTAATTACGCCAGGGATTGCCTTTTATATAGTAAATTATTCAAAAAATATTTTTCAACTGTCGCAAATTTTAATTACGCCAGGGATTGCCTTTTCTATAGTAAATTATTCAAAAAATAATCTTCAACTGTCGCAAATTTTAATTGCGCCAGGGATTGCCTTTTCTATAGTAAATTATTCAAAAAATAATTTTTTACTGTCGCAAATTTTAATCGCGCCAGACATTACCTTTTCTATAGTAAATTATTCAAAAAATAATTCTCAACTGTCGCAAATTTTAATTACGCCAGGGATTGCCTTTTCTATAGTAAATTATTCAAAAAATAATTTTCTATTGTCGCAAATTTTAATTGCGCCAGGGATTGCCTTTTCTATAGTAAATTATTCAAAAAATAATTTTTTACTGTCGCAGATTTTAAATACGCCAGGGATTGCCTTTTCTATAGTAAATTTTGCAAAAAAATAATTTTTTACTGTCGCAAATTTTAAATATCCCAGGGATTGCCTTTTCTATAGTAAATTTCTCACAAATTAATTTTTTTACTGTCGCAAATTTTAAATACGCCAGGGATTGCCTTTTCTATAGTAAATTATTCAAAAAATAATTTTCTACTGTCGCAAATTTTAATTACGCCAGGGATTGCCTTTTCTATAGTAAATTATTCAAAAAATAATTTTTTACTGTCGCAAATTTTAAATACGCCAGGGATTGCCTTTTCTATAGTAAATTTTGAAAAAATTAATTTTTTACTGTCGCAAATTTTAAATACGCCAGGGATTGCCTTTTCTATAGTAAATTATTCAAAAAATAATTTTTTACTGCCGCAAATTTGAAATACGCCAGGGATTGCCTTTTCTATAGTAAATTATTCAAAAAAAATTTTTTTACTGTCGCAAATTTTAAATATCCCAGGGATTGCCTTTTCTATAGTAAATTTCTCACAAATTAATTTTTTTACTGTCGCAAATTTTAAGTGCGCCAGGGATTGCCTTTTCTATAGTAAATTATTCAAAAAATAATTTTCAACTGTCGCAAATTTTAATTGCGCCAGGGATTGCCTTTTCTATAGTAAATTATTCAAAAAATAATTTTCAACTGTCGCAAATTTTAATTACGGCAGGGATTGCCTTTTCTATAGTAAATTATTCAAAAAAATAATTTTCAACTGTCGCAAACTTTAATTGCGCCAGGGATTGCCTTTTCTATAGTAAATTATTCAAAAAATAATTTTATACTGTCGCAAATTTTAATGACGCCAGGGATTGCCTTTTCTATAGTAAATTATTCAAAAAATAATTTTCAACTGTCGCAAATTTTAATTGCGCCAGAGATTGCTTTTCTATAGTAAATTATTCAAAAAATAATTTTATACTGTCGCAAATTTTAAATACGCCAGGGATTGCCTTTTCTATAGTAAATTATTCAAAAAATAATTTTATACTCTCGCAAATTTTAATTATGCCAGGGATTGCCTTTTCTATAGTAAATTATTCAAAAAATAATTTTCAACTGTCGCAAATTTTAAATATCCCAGGGATTGCCTTTTCTATAGTAAATTATTCAAAAAATAATTTTTTACTGTCGCAAATTTTAAATATCACAGGGATTGCCTTTTCTATAGTAAATTATTCAAAAAATAATTTTTTACTGTCGCAAATTTTAATTACGCCAGGGATTGCCTTTTCTACAGTAAATTATTCAAAAAATAATTTTCTACTGTCGCAAATTTTAATTACGCCAGGGATTGCCTTTTCTATAGTAAATTATTCAAAAAATAATTTTCTACTGTCGCAATTTTAATTACGCCAGGAATTGCCTTTTCTATAGTAAATTATTCAAAAAATAATTTTTTACTGTCGCAAATTTTAAATACGCCAGGGATTGCTTTTCTATAGTAAATTTTGCAAAAAAAATAATTTGTTACTGTCGCATATTTTAAATATCCCAGGGATTGCCTTTTCTATAGTTAATTTCTCACAAATTAATTTTTTTATCTGTCGCAAATTTTAAATAAGCCAGGGATTGCCTTTTCTATAGTAAATTATTCAAAAAATAATTTTTTACTGTCGCAAATTTTAAATACGCCAGGGATTGCCTTTTCTATAGTAAATTATTCAAAAAATAATTTTCAACTGTCGCAAATTTTAATTACGCCAGGGATTGCCTTTTCTATAGTAAATTATTCAAAAAATAATTTTTTACTATCGAAAATTTCAAATCCGCCATGGATTGCCTTTTCTGTAGTAAATTATTCAAAAAGTAATTTTCAACTGTCGCAAATTTTAATTACGCCAGTGTTTGCCTTTTCTATAGTAAATTATTCAAAAAATAATTTTTTACTGTCGCAAATTTTAATTACGCCAGGGATTGCCTTTTCTATAGTAAATTATTCAAAAAATAATTTTTTACTGTTGCAAATTTTAATTACGCCAGGGATTGCCTTTTCTATAGTAAATTATTCAAAAAATAATTTTTTACTGTCGCAAATTTTAATTACGCCAGGGATTGCCTTTTCTATAGTAAAATTTGCAAAAAAATAATTTTCTACTGTCGCAAATTTTAATTACGCCAGGGATTGCCTTTTATATAGTAAATTATTCAAAAATAATTTTCAACTGTCGCAAATTTTAATTACGCCAGGGAATGCCTTTTCTATAGTAAATTATTCAAAAAATAATTTTCAACTGTCGCAAATTTTAATTGCGCCAGGGATTGCCTTTTCTATAGTAAATTATTCAAAAAATAATTTTTTACTGTGGCAAATTTTAATTGCGCCAGGCATTACCTTTTCTATAGTAAATTATTCAAAAAATAATTTTCAACTGTCGCAAATTTTAATTACGCCAGGGATTGCCTTTTCTATAGTAAATTATTCAAAAAATAATTTTCTATTGTCGCAAATTTTAATTGCGCCAGGGATTGCCTTTTCTATAGTAAATTATTCAAAAATAATTTTTTACTGTCGCAGATTTTAAATACGCCAGGGATTGCCTTTTCTATAGTAAATTTTGCAAAAAAATAATTTTTTACTGTCGCAAATTTTAAATATCCCAGGGATTGCCTTTTCTATAGTAAATTTCTCACGAATTAATTTTTTACTGTCTCAAATTTTAAATACGCCAGGGATTGCCTTTTCTATAGTAAATTATTCAAAAAATAATTTTCTACTGTCGCAAATTTTAATTACGCCAGGGATTGCCTTTTCTATAGTAAATTATTCAAAAAATAATTTTTTACTGTCGCAAATTTTAAATACGCCAGGGATTGCCTTTTCTATAGTAAATTTTGAAAAAATTAATTTTTTACTGTCGCAAATTTTAAATACGCCAGGGATTGCCTTTTCTATAGTAAATTATTCAAAAAATAATTTTTTACTGTCGCAAAATTTAAATACGCCAGGGATTGCCTTTTCTATAGTAAATTATTCAAAAAAATTTTTTTACTGTCGCAAATTTTAAGTATCCCAGGGATTGCCTTTTCTATAGTAAATTTCTCACAAATTAATTTTTTACTGTCGCAAATTTTAAGTGCGCCAGGGATTGCCTTTTCTATAGTAAATTTTGCAAAAAAATAATTTGTTACTGTCGCATATTTTAAATATCCCAGGGATTGCCTTTTCTATAGTAAATTTCTCACAAATTAATTTTTTACTGTCGCAAATTTTAAATAAGCCAGGGATTGCCTTTTCTATAGTAAATTATTCAAAAAATAATTTTTTATTGTCGCAAATTTTAAATACGCCAGGGATTGCCTTTTCTATAGTAAATTATTCAAAAAATAATTTTCAACTGTCGCAAATTTTAATTACGCCAGGGATTGCCTTTTCTATAGTAAATTATTAAAAAAATAATTTTTTACTATCGAAAATTTCAAATCCGCCATGGATTGCCTTTTCTGTAGTAAATTATTCAAAAAGTAATTTTCAACTGTCGCAAATTTTAATTACGCCAGGGTTTGCCTTTTCTATAGTAAATAATTCAAAAAATAATTTTTTACTGTCGCAAATTTTAATTACGCCAGGGATTGCCTTTTCTATAGTAAATTATTCAAAAAATAATTTTTTACTGTCGCAAATTTTAATTACGCCAGGGATTGCCTTTTCTATAGTAAATTATTCAAAAAATAATTTTTTACTGTCGCAAATTTTAATTACGCCAGGGATTGCCTTTTCTATAGTAAATTTTGCAAAAAAATAATTTTCTACTGTCGCAAATTTTAATTACGCCAGGGATTGCCTTTTATATAGTAAATTATTCAAAAAATAATTTTCAACTGTCGCAAATTTTAATTACGCCAGGGATTGCCTTTTCTATAGTAAATTATTCAAAAAATAATTTTCAACTGTCGCAAATTTTAATTGCGCCAGGGATTGCCTTTTCTATAGTAAATTATTCAAAAAATAATTTTTACTGTGGCAAATTTTAATTGCGCCAGGCATTACCTTTTCTATAGTAAATTATTCAAAAAATAATTTTCAACTGTCGCAAATTTTAATTACGCCAGGGATTGCTTTTCTATAGTAAATTATTCAAAAAATAATTTTCTATTGTCGCAAATTTTAATTGCGCCAGGGATTGCCTTTTCTATAGTAAATTATTCAAAAAATAATTTTTTACTGTCGCAGATTTTAAATACGCCAGGGATTGCCTTTTCTATAGTAAATTTTGCAAAAAAATAATTTTTTACTGTCGCAAATTTTAAATATCCCAGGGATTGCTTTTTCTATAGTAAATCTCTCACAAATTAATTTTTTACTGTCGCAAATTTTAAGTACGCCAGGGATTGCCTTTTCTATAGTAAATTATTCAAAAAATAATTTTCTACTGCCGCAAATTTTAATTACGCCAGGGATTGCCTTTTCTATAGTAAATTATTCAAAAAATAATTTTTTACTGTCGCAAATTTTAAATACGCCAGGGATTGCCTTTTCTATAGTAAATTTTGAAAAAATTAATTTTTTACTGTCGCAAATTTTAAATACGCCAGGGATTGCCTTTTCTGTAGTAAATTATTCAAAAAATAATTTTTTACTGTCGCAAATTTTAAATACGCCAGGGATTGCCTTTTCTATAGTAAATTATTCAAAAAAAATTTTTTTACTGTCGCAAATTTTAAGTATCCCAGGGATTGACTTTTCTATAGTAAATTTCTCACAAATTAATTTTTTACTGTCGCAAATTTTAAGTGCGCCAGGGATTGCCTTTTCTATAGTAAATTGTTCAAAAAATAATTTTCAACTGTCGCAAATTTTAATTGCGCCAGGGATTGCCTTTTCTATAGTAAATTATTCAAAAAATAATTTTATACTGTCGCAAATTTTAATTACGCCAGGGATTGCTTTTTCTATAGTAAATTATTCAAAAAATAATTTTCAACTGTCGCAAATTTTAATTACGCCAGGGATTGCCTTTTCTATAGTAAATTATTCAAAAAATAATTTTCAACTGTCGCAAATTTTAATTGCGCCAGGGATTGCCTTTTCTATAGTAAATTATTCAAAAAATAATTTTATACTGTCGCAAATTTTAATTACGCCAGGGATTGCCTTTTCTATAGTAAATTATTCAAAAAATAATTTTCAACTGTCGCAAATTTTAATTGCGCCAGGGATTGCTTTTCTATAGTAAATTATTCAAAAAATAATTTTATACTGTCGCAAATTTTAAATACGCCAGGGATTGCCTTTTCTATAGTAAATTATTCAAAAAATAATTTTATACTCACGCAAATTTTAAATACGCCAGGGATTGCCTCTTCTATAGTAAATTATTCAAAAAATAATTTTTTACTGTCGCAAATTTTAAGTGCGCCAGGGATTGCCTTTTCTATAGTAAATTATTCAAAAAATAATTTTTTACTGTCGCAAATTTTAATTATGCCAGGGATTGCCTTTTCTATAGTAAATTATTCAAAAAATAATTTTCAACTGTCGCAAATTTTAATTACGCCAGGGATTGCCTTTTCTATAGTAAATTATTCAAAAAATAATTTTCAACTGTCGCAAATTTTAATTACGCCAGGGATTGCCTTTTCTATAGTAAATTTTGCAAAAAAATAATTTTCTACTGTCGCAAATTTTAATTACGCCAGGGATTGCCTTTTATATAGTAAATTATTCAAAAAATAATTTTCAACTGTCGCAAATTTTAATTACGCCAGGGATTGCCTTTTCTATAGTAAATTATTCAAAAAATAATTTTTTACTGTGGCAAATTTTAATTGCGCCAGGCATTACCTTTTCTATAGTAAATTATTCAAAAAATAATTTTCAACTGTCGCAAATTTTAATTACGCCAGGGATTGCCTTTTCTATAGTAAATTATTCAAAAAATAATTTTCTATTGTCGCAAATTTTAAATACGCCAGGGATTGCCTTTTCTATAGTAAATTATTCAAAAAATAATTTTTTACTGTCGCAAAATTTAAATACGCCAGGGATTGCCTTTTCTATAGTAAATTATTCAAAAAAAATTTTTTTACTGTCGCAAATTTTAAGTATCCCAGGGATTGCCTTTTCTATAGTAAATTTCTCACAAATTAATTTTTTACTGTCGCAAATTTTAAGTGCGCCAGGGATTGCCTTTTCTATAGTAAATTTTGCAAAAAAATAATTTGTTACTGTCGCATATTTTAAATATCCCAGGGATTGCCTTTTCTATAGTAAATTTCTCACAAATTAATTTTTTACTGTCGCAAATTTTAAATAAGCCAGGGATTGCCTTTTCTATAGTAAATTATTCAAAAAATAATTTTTTATTGTCGCAAATTTTAAATACGCCAGGGATTGCCTTTTCTATAGAAAATTATTCAAAAAATAATTTTCAACTGTCGCAAATTTTAATTACGCCAGGGATTGCCTTTTCTATAGTAAATTATTAAAAAAATAATTTTTTACTATCGAAAATTTCAAATCCGCCATGGATTGCCTTTTCTGTAGTAAATTATTCAAAAAGTAATTTTCAACTGTCGCAAATTTTAATTACGCCAGGGTTTGCCTTTTCTATAGTAAATAATTCAAAAAATAATTTTTTACTGTCGCAAATTTTAATTACGCCAGGGATTGCCTTTTCTATAGTAAATTATTCAAAAAATAATTTTTTACTGTCGCAAATTTTAATTACGCCAGGGATTGCCTTTTCTATAGTAAATTATTCAAAAAATAATTTTTTACTGTCGCAAATTTTAATTACGCCAGGGATTGCCTTTTCTATAGTAAATTTTGCAAAAAAATAATTTTCTACTGTCGCAAATTTTAATTACGCCAGGGATTGCCTTTTATATAGTAAATTATTCAAAAAATAATTTTCAACTGTCGCAAATTTTAATTACGCCAGGGATTGCCTTTTCTATAGTAAATTATTCAAAAAATAATTTTCAACTGTCGCAAATTTTAATTGCGCCAGGGATTGCCTTTTCTATAGTAAATTATTCAAAAAATAATTTTTTACTGTGGCAAATTTTAATTGCGCCAGGCATTACCTTTTCTATAGTAAATTATTCAAAAAATAATTTTCAACTGTCGCAAATTTTAATTACGCCAGGGATTGCCTTTTCTATAGTAAATTATTCAAAAAATAATTTTCTATTGTCGCAAATTTTAATTGCGCCAGGGATTGCCTTTTCTATAGTAAATTATTCAAAAAATAATTTTTTACTGTCGCAGATTTTAAATACGCCAGGGATTGCCTTTTCTATAGTAAATTTTGCAAAAAAATAATTTTTTACTGTCGCAAATTTTAAATATCCCAGGGATTGCTTTTTCTATAGTAAATCTCTCACAAATTAATTTTTTACTGTCGCAAATTTTAAGTACGCCAGGGATTGCCTTTTCTATAGTAAATTATTCAAAAAATAATTTTCTACTGTCGCAAATTTTAATTACGCCAGGGATTGCCTTTTCTATAGTAAATTATTCAAAAAATAATTTTTTACTGTCGCAAATTTTAAATACGCCAGGGATTGCCTTTTCTATAGTAAATTTTGAAAAAATTAATTTTTTACTGTCGCAAATTTTAAATACGCCAGGGATTGCCTTTTCTATAGTAAATTATTCAAAAAATAATTTTTTACTGTCGCAAATTTTAAATACGCCAGGGATTGCCTTTTCTATAGTAAATTATTCAAAAAAAATTTTTTTACTGTCGCAAATTTTAAGTATCCCAGGGATTGACTTTTCTATAGTAAATTTCTCACAAATTAATTTTTTACTGTCGCAAATTTTAAGTGCGCCAGGGATTGCCTTTTCTATAGTAAATTATTCAAAAAATAATTTTCAACTGTCGCAAATTTTAATTGCGCCAGGGATTGCCTTTTCTATAGTAAATTATTCAAAAAATAATTTTATACTGTCGCAAATTTTAATTACGCCAGGGATTGCTTTTTCTATAGTAAATTATTCAAAAAATAATTTTCAACTGTCGCAAATTTTAATTACGCCAGGGATTGCCTTTTCTATAGTAAATTATTCAAAAAATAATTTTCAACTGTCGCAAATTTTAATTGCGCCAGGGATTGCCTTTTCTATAGTAAATTATTCAAAAAATAATTTTATACTGTCGCAAATTTTAATTACGCCAGGGATTGCCTTTTCTATAGTAAATTATTCAAAAAATAATTTTCAACTGTCGCAAATTTTAATTACGCCAGGGATTGCCTTTTCTATAGTAAATTTTGCAAAAAAATAATTTTCTACTGTCGCAAATTTTAATTACGCCAGGGATTGCCTTTTATATAGTAAATTATTCAAAAAATAATTTTCAACTGTCGCAAATTTTAATTACGCCAGGGATTGCCTTTTCTATAGTAAATTATTCAAAAAATAATTTTTTACTGTGGCAAATTTTAATTGCGCCAGGCATTACCTTTTCTATAGTAAATTATTCAAAAAATAATTTTCAACTGTCGCAAATTTTAATTACGCCAGGGATTGCCTTTTCTATAGTAAATTATTCAAAAAATAATTTTCTATTGTCGCAAATTTTAAATACGCCAGGGATTGCCTTTTCTATAGTAAATTATTCAAAAAATAATTTTTTACTGTCGCAAAATTTAAATACGCCAGGGATTGCCTTTTCTATAGTAAATTATTCAAAAAAAATTTTTTTACTGTCGCAAATTTTAAGTATCCCAGGGATTGCCTTTTCTATAGTAAATTTCTCACAAATTAATTTTTTACTGTCGCAAATTTTAAGTGCGCCAGGGATTGCCTTTTCTATAGTAAATTTTGCAAAAAAATAATTTGTTACTGTCGCATATTTTAAATATCCCAGGGATTGCCTTTTCTATAGTAAATTTCTCACAAATTAATTTTTTACTGTCGCAAATTTTAAATAAGCCAGGGATTGCCTTTTCTATAGTAAATTATTCAAAAAATAATTTTTTATTGTCGCAAATTTTAAATACGCCAGGGATTGCCTTTTCTATAGTAAATTATTCAAAAAATAATTTTCAACTGTCGCAAATTTTAATTACGCCAGGGATTGCCTTTTCTATAGTAAATTATTAAAAAAATAATTTTTTACTATCGAAAATTTCAAATCCGCCATGGATTGCCTTTTCTGTAGTAAATTATTCAAAAAGTAATTTTCAACTGTCGCAAATTTTAATTACGCCAGGGTTTGCCTTTTCTATAGTAAATAATTCAAAAAATAATTTTTTACTGTCGCAAATTTTAATTACGCCAGGGATTGCCTTTTCTATAGTAAATTATTCAAAAAATAATTTTTTACTGTCGCAAATTTTAATTACGCCAGGGATTGCCTTTTCTATAGTAAATTATTCAAAAAATAATTTTTTACTGTCGCAAATTTTAATTACGCCAGGGATTGCCTTTTCTATAGTAAATTTTGCAAAAAAATAATTTTCTACTGTCGCAAATTTTAATTACGCCAGGGATTGCCTTTTCTATAGTAAATTATTCAAAAAATAATTTTCAACTGTCGCAAATTTTAATTGCGCCAGGGATTGCCTTTTCTATAGTAAATTATTCAAAAAATAATTTTTTACTGTGGCAAATTTTAATTGCGCCAGGCATTACCTTTTCTATAGTAAATTATTCAAAAAATAATTTTCAACTGTCGCAAATTTTAATTACGCCAGGGATTGCCTTTTCTATAGTAAATTATTCAAAAAATAATTTTCTATTGTCGCAAATTTTAATTGCGCCAGGGATTGCCTTTTCTATAGTAAATTATTCAAAAAATAATTTTTTACTGTCGCAGATTTTAAATACGCCAGGGATTGCCTTTTCTATAGTAAATTTTGCAAAAAAATAATTTTTTACTGTCGCAAATTTTAAATATCCCAGGGATTGCTTTTTCTATAGTAAATCTCTCACAAATTAATTTTTTACTGTCGCAAATTTTAAGTACGCCAGGGATTGCCTTTTCTATAGTAAATTATTCAAAAAATAATTTTCTACTGTCGCAAATTTTAATTACGCCAGGGATTGCCTTTTCTATAGTAAATTATTCAAAAAATAATTTTTTACTGTCGCAAATTTTAAATACGCCAGGGATTGCCTTTTCTATAGTAAATTTTGAAAAAATTAATTTTTTACTGTCGCAAATTTTAAATACGCCAGGGATTGCCTTTTCTATAGTAAATTATTCAAAAAATAATTTTTTACTGTCGCAAATTTTAAATACGCCAGGGATTGCCTTTTCTATAGTAAATTATTCAAAAAAAATTTTTTTACTGTCGCAAATTTTAAGTATCCCAGGGATTGACTTTTCTATAGTAAATTTCTCACAAATTAATTTTTTACTGTCGCAAATTTTAAGTGCGCCAGGGATTGCCTTTTCTATAGTAAATTATTCAAAAAATAATTTTCAACTGTCGCAAATTTTAATTGCGCCAGGGATTGCCTTTTCTATAGTAAATTATTCAAAAAATAATTTTATACTGTCGCAAATTTTAATTACGCCAGGGATTGCTTTTTCTATAGTAAATTATTCAAAAAATAATTTTCAACTGTCGCAAATTTTAATTACGCCAGGGATTGCCTTTTCTATAGTAAATTATTCAAAAAATAATTTTCAACTGTCGCAAATTTTAATTGCGCCAGGGATTGCCTTTTCTATAGTAAATTATTCAAAAAATAATTTTATACTGTCGCAAATTTTAATTACGCCAGGGATTGCCTTTTCTATAGTAAATTATTCAAAAAATAATTTTCAACTGTCGCAAATTTTAATTGCGCCAGGGATTGCTTTTCTATAGTAAATTATTCAAAAAATAATTTTATACTGTCGCAAATTTTAAATACGCCAGGGATTGCCTTTTCTATAGTAAATTATTCAAAAAATAATTTTATACTCTCGCAAATTTTAAATACGCCAGGGATTGCCTCTTCTATAGTAAATTATTCAAAAAATAATTTTTTACTGTCGCAAATTTTAAGTGCGCCAGGGATTGCCTTTTCTATAGTAAATTATTCAAAAAATAATTTTTTACTGTCGCAAATTTTAATTATGCCAGGGATTGCCTTTTCTATAGTAAATTATTCAAAAAATAATTTTCAACTGTCGCAAATTTTAATTACGCCAGGGATTGCCTTTTCTATAGTAAATTATTCAAAAAATAATTTTCAACTGTCGCAAATTTTAATTACGCCAGGGATTGCCTTTTCTATAGTAAATTTTGCAAAAAAATAATTTTCTACTGTCGCAAATTTTAATTACGCCAGGGATTGCCTTTTATATAGTAAATTATTCAAAAAATAATTTTCAACTGTCGCAAATTTTAATTACGCCAGGGATTGCCTTTTCTATAGTAAATTATTCAAAAAATAATTTTTTACTGTGGCAAATTTTAATTGCGCCAGGCATTACCTTTTCTATAGTAAATTATTCAAAAAATAATTTTCAACTGTCGCAAATTTTAATTACGCCAGGGATTGCCTTTTCTATAGTAAATTATTCAAAAAATAATTTTCTGTTGTCGCAAATTTTAATTGCGCCAGGGATTGCCTTTTCTATAGTAAATTATTCAAAAAATAATTTTTTACTGTCGCGAATTTTAAGTGCGCCAGGGATTGCCTTTTCTATAGTAAATTATTCAAAAAATAATTTTTTACTGTCGCAAATTTTAATTATGCCAGGGATTGCCTTTTCTATAGTAAATTATTCAAAAAATAATTTTCAACTGTCGCAAATTTTAATTACGCCAGGGATTGCCTTTTCTATAGTAAATTATTCAAAAAATAATTTTCAACTGTCGCAAATTTTAATTGCGCCAGGGATTGCCTTTTCTATAGTAAATTATTCAAAAAATAATTTTTTACTGTGGCAAATTTTAATTGCGCCAGGCATTACCTTTTCTATAGTAAATTATTCAAAAAATAATTTTCAACTGTCGCAAATTTTAATTACGCCAGGGATTGCCTTTTCTATAGTAAATTATTCAAAAAATAATTTTCTATTGTCGCAAATTTTAATTGCGCCAGGGATTGCCTTTTCTATAGTAAATTATTCAAAAAATAATTTTTTACTGTCGCAGATTTTAAATACGCCAGGGATTGCCTTTTCTATAGTAAATTTAGCAAAAAAATAATTTTTTACTGTCGCAAATTTTAAATATCCCAGGGATTGCCTTTTCTATAGTAAATTTCTCACAAATTAATTTTTTACTGTCTCAAATTTTAAATACGCCAGGGATTGCCTTTTCTATAGTAAATTATTCAAAAAACAATTTTCTACTGTCGCAAATTTTAATTACGCCAGGGATTGCCTTTTCTATAGTAAATTATTCAAAAAATAATTTTTTACTGTCGCAAATTTTAAATACGCCAGGGATTGCCTTTTCTATAGTAAATTTTGAAAAAATTAATTTTTTACTGTCGCAAATTTTAAATACGCCAGGGATTGCCTTTTCTATAGTAAATTATTCAAAAAATAATTTTTTACTGTCGCAAAATTTAAATACGCCAGGGATTGCCTTTTCTATAGTAAATTATTCAAAAAAAATTTTTTTTACTGTCGCAAATTTTAAGTATCCCAGGGATTGCCTTTTCTATAGTAAATTTCTCACAAATTAATTTTTTACTGTCGCAAATTTTAAGTGCGCCAGGGATTGCCTTTTCTATAGTAAATTTTGCAAAAAAATAATTTGTTACTGTCGCATATTTTAAATATCCCAGGGATTGCCTTTTCTATAGTAAATTTCTCACAAATTAATTTTTTACTGTCGCAAATTTTAAATAAGCCAGGGATTGCCTTTTCTATAGTAAATTATTCAAACAATAATTTTTTATTGTCGCAAATTTTAAATACGCCAGGGATTGCCTTTTCTATAGTAAATTATTCAAAAAATAATTTTCAACTGTCGCAAATTTTAATTACGCCAGGGATTGCCTTTTCTATAGTAAATTATTCAAAAAATAATTTTTTACTATAGAAAATTTCAAATCCGCCATGGATTGCCTTTTCTGTAGTAAATTATTCAAAAAGTAATTTTCAACTGTCGCAAATTTTAATTACGCCAGGGTTTGCCTTTTCTATAGTAAATAATTCAAAAAATAATTTTTTACTGTCGCAAATTTTAATTACGCCAGGGATTGCCTTTTCTATAGTAAATTATTCAAAAAATAATTTTTTACTGTCGCAAATTTTAATTACGCCAAGGATTGCCTCTTCTATAGTAAATTATTCAAAAAATAATTTTTTACTGTCGCAAATTTTAAGTGCGCCAGGGATTGCCTTTTCTATAGTAAATTATTCAAAAAATAATTTTTTACTGTCGCAAATTTTAATTATGCCAGGGATTGCCTTTTCTATAGTAAATTATTCAAAAAATAATTTTCAACTGTCGCAAATTTTAATTACGCCAGGGATTGCCTTTTCTATAGTAAATTATTCAAAAAATAATTTTCAACTGTCGCAAATTTTAATTACGCCAGGGATTGCCTTTTCTATAGTAAATTTTGCAAAAAAATAATTTTCTACTGTCGCAAATTTTAATTACGCCAGGGATTGCCTTTTATATAGTAAATTATTCAAAAAATAATTTTCAACTGTCGCAAATTTTAATTACGCCAGGGATTGCCTTTTCTATAGTAAATTATTCAAAAAATAATTTTTTACTGTGGCAAATTTTAATTGCGCCAGGCATTACCTTTTCTATAGTAAATTATTCAAAAAATAATTTTCAACTGTCGCAAATTTTAATTACGCCAGGGATTGCCTTTTCTATAGTAAATTATTCAAAAAATAATTTTCTGTTGTCGCAAATTTTAATTGCGCCAGGGATTGCCTTTTCTATAGTAAATTATTCAAAAAATAATTTTTTACTGTCGCAAATTTTAAGTGCGCCAGGGATGCCTTTTCTATAGTAAATTATTCAAAAAATAATTTTTTACTGTCGCAAATTTTAATTATGCCAGGGATTGCCTTTTCTATAGTAAATTATTCAAAAAATAATTTTCAACTGTCGCAAATTTTAATTACGCCAGGGATTGCCTTTTCTATAGTAAATTATTCAAAAAATAATTTTCAACTGTCGCAAATTTTAATTGCGCCAGGGATTGCCTTTTCTATAGTAAATTATTCAAAAAATAATTTTTTACTGTGGCAAATTTTAATTGCGCCAGGCATTACCTTTTCTATAGTAAATTATTCAAAAAATAATTTTCAACTGTCGCAAATTTTAATTACGCCAGGGATTGCCTTTTCTATAGTAAATTATTCAAAAAATAATTTTCTATTGTCGCAAATTTTAATTGCGCCAGGGATTGCCTTTTCTATAGTAAAATTATTCAAAAAATAATTTTTTACTGTCGCAGATTTTAAATACGCCAGGGATTGCCTTTTCTATAGTAAATTTAGCAAAAAAATAATTTTTTACTGTCGCAAATTTTAAATATCCCAGGGATTGCCTTTTCTATAGTAAATTTCTCACAAATTAATTTTTTACTGTCTCAAATTTTAAATACGCCAGGGATTGCCTTTTCTATAGTAAATTATTCAAAAAAATAATTTTCTACTGTCGCAAATTTTAATTACGCCAGGGATTGCCTTTTCTATAGTAAATTATTCAAAAAATAATTTTTTACTGTCGCAAATTTTAAATACGCCAGGGATTGCCTTTTCTATAGTAAATTTTGAAAAAATTAATTTTTTACTGTCGCAAATTTTAAATACGCCAGGGATTGCCTTTTCTATAGTAAATTATTCAAAAAATAATTTTTTACTGTCGCAAAATTTAAATACGCCAGGGATTGCCTTTTCTATAGTAAATTATTCAAAAAAAATTTTTTTACTGTCGCAAATTTTAAGTATCCCAGGGATTGCCTTTTCTATAGTAAATTTCTCACAAATTAATTTTTTACTGTCGCAAATTTTAAGTGCGCCAGGGATTGCCTTTTCTATAGTAAATTTTGCAAAAAAATAATTTTGTTACTGTCGCATATTTTAAATATCCCAGGGATTGCCTTTTCTATAGTAAATTTCTCACAAATTAATTTTTTACTGTCGCAAATTTTAAATAAGCCAGGGATTGCCTTTTCTATAGTAAATTATTCAAAAATAATTTTTTATTGTCGCAAATTTTTAAATACGCCAGGGATTGCCTTTTCTATAGTAAATTATTCAAAAATAATTTTCAACTGTCGCAAATTTTAATTACGCCAGGGATTGCCTTTTCTATAGTAAATTATTCAAAAAATAATTTTCAACTGTCGCAAATTTTAATTACGCCAGGGATTGCCTTTTCTATAGTAAATTATTCAAAAAATAATTTTCAACTGTCGCAAATTTTAATTGCGCCAGGGATTGCCTTTTCTATAGTAAATTATTCAAAAAATAATTTTTTTACTATAGAAAATTTCAAATCCGCCATGGATTGCCTTTTCTGTAGTAAATTATTCAAAAAGTAATTTTCAACTGTCGCAAATTTTAATTACGCCAGGGTTTGCCTTTTCTATAGTAAATAATTCAAAAAATAATTTTTTACTGTCGCAAATTTTAATTACGCCAGGGATTGCCTTTTCTATAGTAAATTATTCAAAAAATAATTTTTTACTGTCGCAAATTTTAATTACGCCAGGGATTGCCTTTTCTATAGTAAATTATTCAAAAAATAATTTTTTACTGTCGCAAATTTTAATTACGCCAGGGATTGCCTTTTCTATAGTAAATTTTGCAAAAAAATAATTTTCTACTGTCGCAAATTTTAATTACGCCAGGGATTGCCTTTTATATAGTAAATTATTCAAAAAATATTTTTCAACTGTCGCAAATTTTAATTACGCCAGGGATTGCCTTTTCTATAGTAAATTATTCAAAAAATAATTTTCAACTGTCGCAAATTTTAATTGCGCCAGGGATTGCCTTTTCTATAGTAAATTATTCAAAAAATAATTTTTTACTGTGGCAAAATTTTAATTGCGCCAGGCATTACCTTTTCTATAGTAAATTATTCAAAAAATAATTTTCAACTGTCGCAAATTTTAATTACGCCAGGGATTGCCTTTTCTATAGTAAATTATTCAAAAAATAATTTTCTATTGTCGCAAATTTTAATTGCGCCAGGGATTGCCTTTTCTATAGTAAATTATTCAAAAAATAATTTTTACTGTCGCAGATTTTAAATACGCCAGGGATTGCCTTTTCTATAGTAAATTTTGCAAAAAAATAATTTTTTACTGTCGCAAATTTTAAATATCCCAGGGATTGCCTTTTCTATAGTAAATCTCTCACAAATTAATTTTTTACTGTCGCAAATTTTAAGTACGCCAGGGATTGCCTTTTCTATAGTAAATTATTCAAAAAATAATTTTCTACTGTCGCAAATTTTAATTACGCCAGGGATTGCATTTTCTATAGTAAATTATTCAAAAAATAATTTTTTACTGTCGCAAATTTTAAATACGCCAGGGAATGCCTTTTCTATAGTAAATTTTGAAAAAATTAATTTTTTACTGTCGCAAATTTTAAATACGCCAGGGATTGCCTTTTCTATAGTAAATTATTCAAAAAATAATTTTTTACTGTCGCAAATTTTAAATACGCCAGGGATTGCCTTTTCTATAGTAAATTATTCAAAAAAAATTTTTTTACTGTCGCAAATTTTAAGTATCCCAGGGATTGCCTTTTCTATAGTAAATTTCTCACAAATTAATTTTTTACTGTCGCAAATTTTAAGTGCGCCAGGGATTGCCTTTTCTATAGTAAATTATTCAAAAAATAATTTTCAACTGTCGCAAATTTTAATTGCGCCAGGGATTGCCTTTTCTATAGTAAATAATTCAAAAAATAATTTTATACTGTCGCAAATTTTAATTACGCCAGGGATTGCTTTTTCTATAGTAAATTATTCAAAAAATAATTTTCAACTGTCGCAAATTTTAATTACGCCAGGGATTGCCTTTTCTATTGTAAATTATTCAAAAAATAATTTTCAACTGTCGCAAATTTTAATTGCGCCAGGGATTGCCTTTTCTATAGTAAATTATTCAAAAAATAATTTTATACTGTCGCAAATTTTAATTACGCCAGGGATTGCCTTTTCTATAGTAAATTATTCAAAAAATAATTTTCAACTGTCGCAAATTTTAATTGCGCCAGGGATTGCTTTTCTATAGTAAATTATTCAAAAAATAATTTTATACTGTCGCAAATTTTAAATACGCCAGGGATTGCCTTTTCTATAGTAAATTATTCAAAAAATAATTTTATACTCTCGCAAATTTTAAATACGCCAGGGATTGCCTCTTCTATAGTAAATTATTCAAAAAATAATTTTTTACTGTCGCAAATTTTAAGTGCGCCAGGGATTGCCTTTTCTATAGTAAATTATTCAAAAAATAATTTTTTACTGTCGCAAATTTTAATTATGCCAGGGATTGCCTTTTCTATAGTAAATTATTCAAAAAATAATTTTCAACTGTCGCAAATTTTAATTACGCCAGGGATTGCCTTTTCTATAGTAAATTATTCAAAAAATAATTTTCAACTGTCGCAAATTTTAATTACGCCAGGGATTGCCTTTTATATAGTAAATTATTCAAAAAATAATTTTTTACTGTCGCAAATTTTAATTGCGCCAGGGATTGCCTTTTCTACAGTAAATAATTCAAAAAATAATTTTATACTGTCGCAAATTTTTAATATGCCAGGGATTGCCTTTTCTATAGTAAATTATTCAAAAAATAATTTTCAACTGTCGCAAATTTTAAATATCCCAGGGATTGCCTTTTCTAGAAAAAAATTATTCAAAAAATAATTTTTTACTGTCGCAAATTTTAAATATCCCAGGGATTGCCTTTTCTATAGTAAATTATTCAAAAAATAATTTTTTACTGTCGCAAATTTTAATTACGCCAGGGATTGCCTTTTCTACAGTAAATTATTCAAAAAATAATTTTCTACTGTCGCAAATTTTAATTACGCCAATGATTGCCTTTTCTATAGTAAATTATTCAAAAAATTATTTTCTACTGTCGCAAATTTTAATTACGCCAGGGATTGCCTTTTCTATAGTAAATTATTCAAGAAATAATTTTTTACTGTCGCAAATTTTAAATACGCCAGGGATTGCCTTTTCTATAGTAAATTTTGCAAAAAAATAATTTTTTACTGTCGCATATTTTAAATATCCCAGGGATTGCCTTTTCCATAGTAAATTTCTCACAAATTAATTTTTTACTGTCGCAAATTTTAAATAAGCCAGGGATTGCCTTTTCTATAGTCAATTATTCAAAAAATAATTTTTTACTGTCGCAAATTTTAAATACGCCAGGGATTGCCTTTTCTATAGTAAATTATTCAAAAAATAATTTTTTACTGTCGCAAATTTTAATTGCGCCAGGGATTGCCTTTTCTATAGTAAATTATTCAAAAAATAATTTTATACTGTCGCAAATTTTAATTACGCCAGGGATTGCCTTTTCTATAGTAAATTATTCAAAAAATAATTTTCAACTGTCGCAAATTTTAATAACGCCAGGGATTGCCTTTTCAATAGTAAATTATTCAAAAACTAATTTTCAACTGTCGCAAATTTTAATTGCGCCAGGGATTGCCTTTTCTATAGTAAATTATTCAAAAAATAATTTTATACTGTCGCAAATTTTAATTACGCCAGGGATTGCCTTTTCTATAGTAAATTATTCAAAAAATAATTTTCAACTGTCGCAAATTTTAATTGCGCCAGGGATTGCTTTTCTATAGTAAATTATTCAAAAAATAATTTTATACTGTCGCAAATTTTAAATACGCCAGGGATTGCCTTTTCTATAGTAAATTATTCAAAAAATAATTTTATACTCTCGCAAATTTTAAATACGCCAGGGATTGCCTCTTCTATAGTAAATTATTCAAAAAATAATTTTTTACTGTCGCAAATTTTAAGTGCACCAGGGATTGCCTTTTCTATAGTAAATTATTCAAAAAATAATATTTTACTGTCGCAAATTTTAATTATGCCAGGGATTGCCTTTTCTATAGTAAATTATTCAAAAAATAATTTTATACTGTCGCAAATTTTAATTACGCCAGGGATTGCCTTTTCTATAGTAAATTACTCAAAAAATAATTTTCAACTGTCGCAAATTTTAATTGCGCCAGGGATTGCTTTTCTATAGTAAATTATTCAAAAAATAATTTTATACTGTCGCAAATTTTAAATACGCCAGGGATTGCCTTTTCTATAGTAAATTATTCAAAAAATAATTTTATACTCTCGCAAATTTTAAATACGCCAGGGATTGCCTCTTCTATAGTAAATTATTCAAAAAATAATTTTTTACTGTCGCAAATTTTAAGTGCGCCAGGGATTGCCTTTTCTATAGTAAATTATTCAAAAAATAATTTTTTACTGTCGCAAATTTTAATTATGCCAGGGATTGCCTTTTCTATAGTAAATTATTCAAAAAATAATTTTCAACTGTCGCAAATTTTAATTACGCCAGGGATTGCCTTTTCTATAGTAAATTATTCAAAAAATAATTTTCAACTGTCGCAAATTTTAATTGCGCCAGGGATTGCCTTTTCTATAGTAAATTATTCAAAAAATAATTTTATACTGTCGCAAATTTTAAATACGCCAGGGATTGCCTTTTCTATAGTAAATTATTCAAAAAATAATT
Source organism: Dioctria linearis (assembly GCA_963930735.1). Taxonomy (NCBI): domain Eukaryota; kingdom Metazoa; phylum Arthropoda; class Insecta; order Diptera; family Asilidae; genus Dioctria; species Dioctria linearis. The sequence continues at coordinate 59,550 of CAWVNZ010001703.1, read as the reverse complement.
TTATACTCTCGCAAATTTTAATTATGCCAGGGATTGCCTTTTCTATAGTAAATTATTCAAAAAATAATTTTCAACTGTCGCAAATTTTAAATATCCCAGGGATTGCCTTTTCTATAGTAAATTATTCAAAAAATAATTTTTTACTGTCGCAAATTTTAAATATCGGATTGCCTTTTCTATAGTAAATTATTCAAAAAATAATTTTTTACTGTCGCAAATTTTAATTACGCCAGGGATTGCCTTTTCTACAGTAAATTATTCAAAAAATAATTTTCTACTGTCGCAAATTTTAATTACGCCAGGGATTGCCTTTTCTATAGTAAATTATTCAAAAAATAATTTTCTACTGTCGCAAATTTTAATTACGCCAGGGATTGCCTTTTCTATAGTAAATTATTCAAAAAATAATTTTTTACTGTCGCAAATTTTAAATACGCCAGGGATTGCTTTTCTATAGTAAATTTTGCAAAAAAATAATTTGTTACTGTCGCATATTTTAAATATCCCAGGGATTGCCTTTTCTATAGTTAATTTCTCACAAATTAATTTTTTACTGTCGCAAATTTTAAATAAGCCAGGGATTGCCTTTTCTATAGTAAATTATTCAAAAAATAATTTTTTATTGTCGCAAATTTTAAATACGCCAGGGATTGCCTTTTCTATAGTAAATTATTCAAAAAATAATTTTCAACTGTCGCAAATTTTAATTACGCCAGGGATTGCCTTTTCTATAGTAAATTATTCAAAAAATAATTTTTTACTATCGAAAATTTCAAATCCGCCATGGATTGCCTTTTCTGTAGTAAATTATTCAAAAAGTAATTTTCAACTGTCGCAAATTTTAATTACGCCAGTGTTTGCCTTTTCTATAGTAAATTATTCAAAAAATAATTTTTTACTGTCGCAAATTTTAATTACGCCAGGGATTGCCTTTTCTATAGTAAATTATTCAAAAAATAATTTTTTACTGTCGCAAATTTTAATTACGCCAGGGATTGCCTTTTCTATAGTAAATTATTCAAAAAATATTTTTTTACTGTCGCAAATTTTAATTACGCCAGGGATTGCCTTTTCTATAGTAAATTTTGCAAAAAAATAATTTTCTACTGTCGCAAATTTTAATTACGCCAGGGATTGCCTTTTATATAGTAAATTATTCAAAAAATAATTTTCAACTGTCGCAAATTTTAATTACGCCAGGGATTGCCTTTTCTATAGTAAATTATTCAAAAAATAATTTTCAACTGTCGCAAATTTTAATTGCGCCAGGGATTGCCTTTTCTACAGTAAATTATTCAAAAAATAATTTTATACTGTCGCAAATTTTAAATACGCCAGGGATTGCCTTTTCTATAGTAAATTATTCAAAAAATAATTTTCAACTGTCGCAAATTTTAATTACGCCAGGGATTGCCTTTTCTATAGTAAATTATTCAAAAAATAATTTTCTATTGTCGCAAATTTTAATTGCGCCAGGGATTGCCTTTTCTATAGTAAATTATTCAAAAAATAATTTTTTACTGTCGCAGATTTTAAATACGCCAGGGATTGCCTTTTCTATAGTAAATTTTGCAAAAAAATAATTTTTTACTGTCGCAAATTTTAAATATCCCAGGGATTGCCTTTTCTATAGTAAATTATTCAAAAAATAATTTTTTACTGTCGCAAATTTTAATTATGCCAGGGATTGCCTTTTCTATAGTAAATTATTCAAAAAATAATTTTCAACTGTCGCAAATTTTAATTGCGCCAGGGATTGCCTTTTCTATAGTAAATTATTCAAAAAATAATTTTATACTGTCGCAAATTTTAATTACGCCAGGGATTGCCTTTTCTATAGTAAATTACTCAAAAAATAATTTTCAACTGTCGCAAATTTTAATTGCGCCAGGGGTTGCTTTTCTATAGTAAATTATTCAAAAAATAATTTTATACTGTCGCAAATTTTAAATACGCCAGGGATTGCCTTTTCTATAGTAAATTATTCAAAAAATAATTTTTTACTGTCGCAAATTTTAATTACGCCAGGGATTGCCTTTTCTATAGTAAATTATTCAAAAAATAATTTTCAACTGTCGCAAATTTTAATTGCGCCAGGGATTGCCTTTTCTATAGTAAATTATTCAAAAAATAATTTTATACTGTCGCAAATTTTAATTACGCCAGGGATTGCCTTTTCTATAGTAAATTACTCAAAAAATAATTTTCAACTGTCGCAAATTTTAATTGCGCCAGGGATTGCTTTTCTATAGTAAATTATTCAAAAAATAATTTTATACTGTCGCAAATTTTAAATACGCCAGGGATTGCCTTTTCTATAGTAAATTATTCAAAAAATAATTTTATACTCTCGCAAATTTTAAATACGCCAGGGATTGCCTCTTCTATAGTAAATTATTCAAAAAATAATTTTTTACTGTCGCAAATTTTAAATACGCCAGGGATTGCCTTTTCTATAGTAAATTATTCAAAAAATAATTTTTTACTGTCGCAAATTTTAATTATGCCAGGGATTGCCTTTTCTATAGTAAATTATTCAAAAAATAATTTTCAACTGTCGCAAATTTTAATTACGCCAGGGATTGCCTTTTCTATAGTAAATTATTCAAAAAATAATTTTCAACTGTCGCAAATTTTAATTGCGCCAGGGATTGCCTTTTCTATAGTAAATTATTCAAAAAATAATTTTATACTGTCGCAAATTTTAAATACGCCAGGGATTGCCTTTTCTATAGTAAATTATTCAAAAAATAATTTTATACTCTCGCAAATTTTAATTATGCCAGGGATTGCCTTTTCTATAGTAAATTATTCAAAAAATAATTTTCAACTGTCGCAAATTTTAAATATCCCAGGGATTGCCTTTTCTATAGTAAATTATTCAAAAAATAATTTTTTACTGTCGCAAATTTTAAATATCACAGGGATTGCCTTTTCTATAGTAAATTATTCAAAAAATAATTTTTTACTGTCGCAAATTTTAATTACGCCAGGGATTGCCTTTTCTACAGTAAATTATTCAAAAAATAATTTTCTACTGTCGCAAATTTTAATTACGCCAGGGATTGCCTTTTCTATAGTAAATTATTCAAAAAATAATTTTCTACTGTCGCAAATTTTAATTACGCCAGGGATTGCCTTTTCTATAGTAAATTATTCAAAAAATAATTTTTTACTGTCGCAAATTTTAAATACGCCAGGGATTGCTTTTCTATAGTAAATTTTGCAAAAAAATAATTTGTTACTGTCGCATATTTTAAATATCCCAGGGATTGCCTTTTCTATAGTTAATTTCTCACAAATTAATTTTTTACTGTCGCAAATTTTAAATAAGCCAGGGATTGCCTTTTCTATAGTAAATTATTCAAAAAATAATTTTTTATTGTCGCAAATTTTAAATACGCCAGGGATTGCCTTTTCTATAGTAAATTATTCAAAAAATAATTTTCAACTGTCGCAAATTTTAATTGCGCCAGTGATTGCCTTTTCTACAGTAAATTATTCAAAAAATAATTTTATACTGTCGCAAATTTTAAATACGCCAGGGATTGCCTTTTCTATAGTAAATTATTCAAAAAATAATTTTCAACTGTCGCAAATTTTAAATACGCCAGGGATTGCCTTTTCTATAGTAAATTATTCAAAAAATAATTTTCAACTGTCGCAAATTTTAATTACGCCAGGGATTGCCTTTTCTATAGTAAATTTTGCAAAAAAATAATTTTTTACTGTCGCAAATTTTAAATATCCCAGGGATTGCCTTTTCTATAGTAAATTTCTCACAAATTAATTTTTTACTGTCTCAAATTTTAAATACGCCAGGGATTGCCTTTTCTATAGTAAATTATTCAAAAAATAATTTTCTACTGTCGCAAATTTTAATTACGCCAGGGATTGCCTTTTCTATAGTAAATTATTCAAAAATAATTTTTTACTGTCGCAAATTTTAAATACGCCAGGGATTGCCTTTTCTATAGTAAATTTTGAAAAAATTAATTTTTTACTGTCGCAAATTTTAAATACGCCAGGGATTGCCTTTCTATAGTAAATTATTCAAAAAATAATTTTTTACTGTCGCAAAATTTAAATACGCCAGGGATTGGCTTTTCTATAGTAAATTATTCAAAAAAAATTTTTTTACTGTCGCAAATTTTAAGTATCCCAGGGATTGCCTTTTCTATAGTAAATTTCTCACAAATTAATTTTTTACTGTCGCAAATTTTAAGTGCGCCAGGGATTGCCTTTTCTATAGTAAATTTTGCAAAAAAATAATTTGTTACTGTCGCATATTTTAAATATCCCAGGGATTGCCTTTTCTATAGTAAATTTCTCACAAATTAATTTTTTACTGTCGCAAATTTTAAATAAGCCAGGGATTGCCTTTTCTATAGTAAATTATTCAAAAAATAATTTTTTATTGTCGCAAATTTTAAATACGCCAGGGATTGCCTTTTCTATAGTAAATTATTCAAAAAATAATTTTCAACTGTCGCAAATTTTAATTACGCCAGGGATTGCCTTTTCTATAGTAAATTATTCAAAAAATAATTTTTTACTATCGAAAATTTCAAATCCGCCATGGATTGCCTTTTCTGTAGTAAATTATTCAAAAAGTAATTTTCAACTGTCGCAAATTTTAATTACGCCAGGGTTTGCCTTTTCTATAGTAAATAATTCAAAAAATAATTTTTTACTGTCGCAAATTTTAATTACGCCAGGGATTGCCTTTTCTATAGTAAATTATTCAAAAAATAATTTTTTACTGTCGCAAATTTTAATTACGCCAGGGATTGCCTTTTCTATAGTAAATTATTCAAAAAATAATTTTTTACTGTCGCAAATTTTAATTACGCCAGGGATTGCCTTTTCTATAGTAAATTTTGCAAAAAAATAATTTTCTACTGTCGCAAATTTTAATTACGCCAGGGATTGCCTTTTATATAGTAAATTATTCAAAAAATAATTTTCAACTGTCGCAAATTTTAATTACGCCAGGGATTGCCTTTTCTATAGTAAATTATTCAAAAAATAATTTTCAACTGTCGCAAATTTTAATTGCGCCAGGGATTGCCTTTTCTATAGTAAATTATTCAAAAAATAATTTTTTACTGTGGCAAATTTTAATTGCGCCAGGCATTACCTTTTCTATAGTAAATTATTCAAAAAATAATTTTCAACTGTCGCAAATTTTAATTACGCCAGGGATTGCCTATTCTATAGTAAATTATTCAAAAAATAATTTTCTATTGTCGCAAATTTTAATTGCGCCAGGGATTGCCTTTTCTATAGTAAATTATTCAAAAAATAATTTTTTACTGTCGCAGATTAAATACGCCAGGGATTGCTTTTCTATAGTAAATTTTGCAAAAAAATAATTTTTTACTGTCGCAAATTTTAAATATCCCAGGGATTGCCTTTTCTATAGTAAATCTCTCACAAATTAATTTTTTACTGTCGCAAATTTTAAGTACGCCAGGGATTGCCTTTTCTATAGTAAATTATTCAAAAAATAATTTTCTACTGTCGCAAATTTTAATTACGCCAGGGATTGCCTTTTCTATAGTAAATTATTCAAAAAATAATTTTTTACTGTCGCAAATTTTAAATACGCCAGGGATTGCCTTTTCTATAGTAAATTTTTAAAAAATTAATTTTTTACTGTCGCAAATTTTAAATACGCCAGGGATTGCCTTTTCTATAGTAAATTATTCAAAAAATAATTTTTTACTGTCGCAAATTTTAAATACGCCAGGGATTGCCTTTTCTATAGTAAATTATTCAAAAAAAATTTTTTTACTGTCGCAAATTTTAAGTATCCCAGGGATTGCCTTTTCTATAGTAAATTTCTCACAAATTAATTTTTTACTGTCGCAAATTTTAAGTGCGCCAGGGATTGCCTTTTCTATAGTAAATTATTCAAAAAATAATTTTCAACTGTCGCAAATTTTAATTGCGCCAGGGATTGCCTTTTCTATAGTAAATTATTCAAAAAATAATTTTATACTGTCGCAAATTTTAATTACGCCAGGGATTGCTTTTTCTATAGTAAATTATTCAAAAAATAATTTTCAACTGTCGCAAATTTTAATTACGCCAGGGATTGCCTTTTCTATAGTAAATTATTCAAAAAATAATTTTCAACTGTCGCAAATTTTAATTGCGCCAGGGATTGCCTTTTCTATAGTAAATTATTCAAAAAATAATTTTATACTGTCGCAAATTTTAATTACGCCAGGGATTGCCTTTTCTATAGTAAATTACTCAAAAAATAATTTTCAACTGTCGCAAATTTTAATTGCGCCAGGGATTGCTTTTCTATAGTAAATTATTCAAAAAATAATTTTATACTGTCGCAAATTTTAAATACGCCAGGGATTGCCTTTTCTATAGTAAATTATTCAAAAAATAATTTTATACTCTCGCAAATTTTAAATACGCCAGGGATTGCCTCTTCTATAGTAAATTATTCAAAAAATAATTTTTTACTGTCGCAAATTTTAAGTGCGCCAGGGATTGCCTTTTCTATAGTAAATTATTCAAAAAATAATTTTTTACTGTCGCAAATTTTAATTATGCCAGGGATTGCCTTTTCTATAGTAAATTATTCAAAAAATAATTTTCAACTGTCGCAAATTTTAATTACGCCAGGGATTGCCTTTTCTATAGTAAATTATTCAAAAAATAATTTTCAACTGTCGCAAATTTTAATTACGCCAGGGATTGCCTTTTATATAGTAAATTATTCAAAAAATAATTTTTTACTGTCGCAAATTTTAATTGCGCCAGGGATTGCCTTTTCTACAGTAAATTATTCAAAAAATAATTTTATACTGTCGCAAATTTTAAATACGCCAGGGATTGCCTTTTCTATAGTAAATTATTCAAAAAATAATTTTCAACTGTCGCAAATTTTAAATATCCCAGGGATTGCCTTTTCTAGAGTAAATTATTCAAAAAATAATTTTTTACTGTCGCAAATTTTAAATATCCCAGGGATTGCCTTTTCTATAGTAAATTATTCAAAAAATAATTTTTTACTGTCGCAAATTTTAATTACGCCAGGGATTGCCTTTTCTACAGTAAATTATTCAAAAAATAATTTTCTACTGTCGCAAATTTTAATTACGCCAATGATTGCCTTTTCTATAGTAAATTATTCAAAAAATAATTTTCTACTGTCGCAAATTTTAATTACGCCAGGGATTGCCTTTTCTATAGTAAATTATTCAAGAAATAATTTTTTACTGTCGCAAATTTTAAATACGCCAGGGATTGCCTTTTCTATAGTAAATTTTGCAAAAAAATAATTTTTTACTGTCGCATATTTTAAATATCCCAGGGATTGCCTTTTCCATAGTAAATTTCTCACAAATTAATTTTTACTGTCGCAAATTTTAAATAAGCCAGGGATTGCCTTTTCTATAGTAAATTATTCAAAAAATAATTTTTTACTGTCGCAAATTTTAAATACGCCAGGGATTGCCTTTTCTATAGTAAATTATTCAAAAAATAATTTTTTACTGTCGCAAATTTTAATTGCGCCAGGGATTGCCTTTTCTATAGTAAATTATTCAAAAAATAATTTTATACTGTCGCAAATTTTAATTACGCCAGGGATTGCCTTTTCTATAGTAAATTATTCAAAAAATAATTTTCAACTGTCGCAAATTTTAATAACGACAGGGATTGCCTTTTCAATAGTAAATTATTCAAAAAATAATTTTCAACTGTCGCAAATTTTAATTGCGCCAGGGATTGCCTTTTCTATAGTAAATTATTCAAAAAATAATTTTATACTGTCGCAAATTTTAATTACGCCAGGGATTGCCTTTTCTATAGTAAATTATTCAAAAAATAATTTTCAACTGTCGCAAATTTTAATTGCGCCAGGGATTGCTTTTCTTTAGTAAATTATTCAAAAAATAATTTTATACTGTCGCAAATTTTAAATACGCCAGGGATTGCCTTTTCTATAGTAAATTATTCAAAAAATAATTTTATACTCTCGCAAATTTTAAATACGCCAGGGATTGCCTCTTCTATAGTAAATTATTCAAAAAATAATTTTTTACTGTCGCAAATTTTAAGTGCGCCAGGGATTGCCTTTTCTATAGTAAATTATTCAAAAAATAATATTTTACTGTCGCAAATTTTAATTATGCCAGGGATTGCCTTTTCTATAGTAAATTATTCAAAAAATAATTTTCAACTGTCGCAAATTTTAATTACGCCAGGGATTGCCTTTTCTATAGTAAATTATTCAAAAAATAATTTTCAACTGTCGCAAATTTTAATTACGCCAGGGATTGCCTTTTATATAGTAAATTATTCAAAAAATAATTTTTTACTGTCGCAAATTTTAATTGCGCCAGGGATTGCCTTTTCTACAGTAAATTATTCAAAAAATAATTTTATACTGTCGCAAATTTTAAATACGCCAGGGATTGCCTTTTCTATAGTAAATTATTCAAAAAATAATTTTCAACTGTCGCAAATTTTAAATATCCCAGGGATTGCCTTTTCTATAGTAAATTATTCAAAAAATAATTTTTTACTGTCGCAAATTTTAAATATCCCAGGGTTTGCCTTTTCTATAGTAAATTATTCAAAAAATAATTTTTTACTGTCGCAAATTTTAATTACGCCAGGGATTGCCTTTTCTACAGTAAATTATTCAAAAAATAATTTTCTACTGTCGCAAATTTTAATTACGCCAGGGATTGCCTTTTCTATAGTAAATTATTCAAAAAATAATTTTCTACTGTCGCAAATTTTAATTACGCCAGGGATTGCCTTTTCTATAGTAAATTATTCAAGAAATAATTTTTTACTGTCGCAAATTTTAAATACGCCAGGGATTGCCTTTTCTATAGTAAATTTTGCAAAAAAATAATTTTTTACTGTCGCATATTTTAAATATCCCAGGGATTGCCTTTTCCATAGTAAATTTCTCACAAATTAATTTTTTACTGTCGCAAATTTTAAATAAGCCAGGGATTGCCTTTTCTATAGTAAATTATTCAAAAAATAATTTTTTACTGTCGCAAATTTTAAATACGCTAGGGATTGCCTTTTCTATAGTAAAATATTCAAAAAATAATTTTACACTGTCGCAAATTTTAATTACGCCAGGGATTGCCTTTTCTATAGTAAATTATTCAAAAAATAATTTTACACTGTCGCAAATTTTAATGACGCCAGGGATTGCCTTTTCTATAGTAAATTATTCAAAAAATAATTTTCAACTGTCGCAAATATTAATTGCGCCAGGGATTTCCTTTTCTATAGTAAATTATTCAAAAAATAATTTTATACTGTCGCAAATTTTAATTACGCCAGGGATTGCCTTTTCTATAGTAAATTATTCAAAAAATAATTTTCAACTGTCGCAAATTTTAATTGCGCCAGGGATTGCCTTTTCTATAGTAAATTATTCAAAAAATAATTTTATACTGTCGCAAATTTTAATTACGCCAGGGATTGCCTTTTCTATAGTAAATTATTCAAAAAATAATTTTCAACTGTCGCAAATTTTAATTGCGCCAGGGATTGCCTTTTCTACAGTAAATTTTTCAAAAAATTATTTTCAACTGTCGCAAATTTTAATTACGCCAGGGATTGCCTTTTCTATAGTAAATTATTCAAAAAATAATTTTCTACTGTCGCAAATTTTAATTACGCCAGGGATTGCCTTTTCTATAGTAAATTATTCAAGAAATAATTTTTTACTGTCGCAAATTTTAAATACGCCAGGGATTGCCTTTTCTATAGTAAATTTTGCAAAAAAATAATTTTTTACTGTCGCATATTTTAAATATCCCAGGGATTGCCTTTTCCATAGTAAATTTCTCACAAATTAATTTTTTACTGTCGCAAATTTTAAATAAGCCAGGGATTGCCTTTTCTATAGTAAATTATTCAAAAAATAATTTTTTACTGTCGCAAATTTTAAATACGCTAGGGATTGCCTTTTCTATAGTAAAATATTCAAAAAATAATTTTTTACTGTCGCAAATTTTAATTGCGCCAGGGATTGCCTTTTCTATAGTAAATTATTCAAAAAATAATTTTACACTGTCGCAAATTTTAATTACGCCAGGGATTGCCTTTTCTATAGTAAATTATTCAAAAAATAATTTTCAACTGTCGCAAATTTTAATGACGCCAGGGATTGCCTTTTCTATAGTAAATTATTCAAAAAATAATTTTCAACTGTCGCAAATATTAATTGCGCCAGGGATTTCCTTTTCTATAGTAAATTATTCAAAAAATAATTTTATACTGTCGCAAATTTTAATTACGCCAGGGATTGCCTTTTCTATAGTAAATTATTCAAAAAATAATTTTCAACTGTCGCAAATTTTAATTGCGCCAGGGATTGCCTTTTCTATAGTAAATTATTCAAAAAATAATTTTATACTGTCGCAAATTTTAATTACGCCAGGGATTGCCTTTTCTATAGTAAATTATTCAAAAAATAATTTTCAACTGTCGCAAATTTTAATTGCGCCAGGGATTGCCTTTTCTACAGTAAATTTTTCAAAAAATTATTTTCAACTGTCGCAAATTTTAATTGCGCCAGGGATTGCCTTTTCTATAGTAAATTATTCAAAAAATAATTTTATATTGTCGCAAATTTTAATTACGCCAGGGATTGCCTTTTCTATAGTAAATTATTCAAAAAATAATTTTCAACTGTCGCAAATTTTAATAACGCCAGGGATTGCCTTTTCTATAGTAAATTATTCAAAAAATAATTTTTTACTGTCGCAAATTTTAAATACGCCAGAGATTGCCTTTTCTATAGTAAATTTTGCAAAAAAATAATTTTTTACTGTCGCAAATTTTAAATATCCCAGGGATTGCCTTTTCTATAGTAAATATCTCACAAATTAATTTTTTACTGTCGCAAATTTTAAATACGCCAGGGATTGCCTTTTCTATAGTAAATTATTCAAAAAATAATTTTTTACTGTCGCAAATTTTAAATACGCCAGGGATTGCCTTTTCTATAGTAAATTATTCAAAAAATAATTTTTTACTGTCGCAAATTTTAAATATCCCAGGGATTGCCTTTTCAATAGTAAATTTCTCACAAATTAATTTTTTACTGTCGCAAATTTTAAGTGCGCCAGGGATTGCCTTTTCTATAGTAAATTATTCAAAAAATAATTTTCAACTGTCGGAAATTTTAATTGCGCCAGGGATTGCCTTTTCTATAGTAAATTATTCAAAAAATAATTTTATACTGTCGCAAATTTTAATTACGCCAGGGATTGCCTTTTCTATAGTAAATTATTCAAAAAATAATTTTCAACTGTCGCAAATTTTAATTACGCCAGGGATTGCCTTTTCTATAGTAAATTATTCAAAAAATAATTTTCAACTGTCGCATATTTTAATTGCGCCAGGGATTGCCTTTTCTATAGTAAATTATTCAAAAAATAATTTTATACTGTCGCAAATTTTAATTACGCCAGGGATTGCCTTTTCTATAGTAAATTATTCAAAAAATAATTTTCAACTGTCGCAAATTTTAATTGCGCCAGGGATTGCTTTTCTATAGTAAATTATTCAAAAAATAATTTTATACTGTCGCAAATTTTAAATACGCCAGGGATTGCCTTTTCTATAGTAAATTATTCAAAAAATAATTTTTTATTGTCGCAAATTTTAAATACGCCAGGGATTGCCTTTTCTATAGTAAATTATTCAAAAAATAATTTTCAACTGTCGCAAATTTTAATTACGCCAGGGATTGCCTTTTCTATAGTAAATTATTCAAAAAAAAATTTTTTACTATCGAAAATTTCAAATCCGCCATGGATTGCCTTTTCTGTAGTAAATTATTCAAAAAGTAATTTTCAACTGTCGCAAATTTTAATTACGCCAGTGTTTGCCTTTTCTATAGTAAATTATTCAAAAAATAATTTTTTACTGTCGCAAATTTTAATTACGCCAGGGATTGCCTTTTCTATAGTAAATTATTCAAAAAATAATTTTTTACTGTCGCAAATTTTAATTACGCCAGGGATTGCCTTTTCTATAGTAAATTATTCAAAAAATAATTTTTTACTGTCGCAAATTTTAATTACGCCAGGGATTGCCTTTTCTATAGTAAATTTTGCAAAAAAATAATTTTCTACTGTCGCAAATTTTAATTACGCCAGGGATTGCCTTTTATATAGTAAATTATTCAAAAAATAATTTTCAACTGTCGCAAATTTTAATTACGCCAGGGATTGCCTCTTCTATAGTAAATTATTCAAAAAATAATTTTCAACTGTCGCAAATTTTAATTGCGCCAGGGATTGCCTTTTCTATAGTAAATTATTCAAAAAATAATTTTTTACTGTGGCAAATTTTAATTGCGCCAGGCATTACCTTTTCTATAGTAAATTATTCAAAAAATAATTTTCAACTGTCGCAAATTTTAATTACGCCAGGGATTGCCTTTTCTATAGTAAATTATTCAAAAAATAATTTTCTATTGTCGCAAATTTTAATTGCCAGGGATTGCCTTTTCTATAGTAAATTATTCAAAAAATAATTTTTTACTGTCGCAGATTTTAAATACGCCAGGGATTGCCTTTTCTATAGTAAATTTTGCAAAAAAATAATATTTTACTGTCGCAAATTTTAAATATCCCAGGGATTGCCTTTTCTATAGTAAATTTCTCACAAATTAATTTTTTACTGTCTCAAATTTTAAATACGCCAGGGATTGCCTTTTCTATAGTAAATTATTCAAAAAATAATTTTCTACTGTCGCAAATTTTAATTACGCCAGGGATTGCCTTTTCTATAGTAAATTATTCAAAAAATAATTTTTTACTGTCGCAAATTTTAAGTACGCCAGGGATTGCCTTTTCTATAGTAAATTTTGAAAAAATTAATTTTTTACTGTCGCAAATTTTAAATACGCCAGGGATTGCCTTTTCTATAGTAAATTATTCAAAAAATAATTTTTTACTGTCGCAAAATTTAAATACGCCAGGGATTGCCTTTTCTATAGTAAATTATTCAAAAAAAATTTTTTTACTGTCGCAAATTTTAAGTATCCCAGGGATTGCCTTTTCTATAGTAAATTTCTCACAAATTAATTTTTTACTGTCGCAAATTTTAAGTGCGCCAGGGATTGCCTTTTCTATAGTAAATTTTGCAAAAAAATAATTTGTTACTGTCGCATATTTTAAATATCCCAGGGATTGCCTTTTCTATAGTAAATTTCTCACAAATTAATTTTTTACTGTCGCAAATTTTAAATAAGCCAGGGATTGCCTTTTCTATAGTAAATTATTCAAAAAATAATTTTTTATTGTCGCAAATTTTAAATACGCCAGGGATTGCCTTTTCTATAGTAAATTATTCAAAAAATAATTTTCAACTGTCGCAAATTTTAATTACGCCAGGGATTGCCTTTTCTATAGTAAATTATTCAAAAAATAATTTTTTACTATCGAAAATTTCAAATCCGCCATGGATTGCCTTTTCTGTAGTAAATTATTCAAAAAGTAATTTTCAACTGTCGCAAATTTTAATTACGCCAGGGTTTGCCTTTTCTATAGTAAATAATTCAAAAAATAATTTTTTACTGTCGCAAATTTTAATTACGCCAGGGATTGCCTTTTCTATAGTAAATTATTCAAAAAATAATTTTTTACTGTCGCAAATTTTAATTACGCCAGGGATTGCCTTTTCTATAGTAAATTATTCAAAAAATAATTTTTTACTGTCGCAAATTTTAATTACGCCAGGGATTGCCTTTTCTATAGTAAATTTTGCAAAAAAATAATTTTCTACTGTCGCAAATTTTAATTACGCCAGGGATTGCCTTTTATATAGTAAATTATTCAAAAAATAATTTTCAACTGTCGCAAATTTTAATTACGCCAGGGATTGCCTTTTCTATAGTAAATTATTCAAAAAATAATTTTCAACTGTCGCAAATTTTAATTGCGCCAGGGATTGCCTTTTCTATAGTAAATTATTCAAAAAATAATTTTTTACTGTGGCAAATTTTAATTGCGCCAGGCATTACCTTTTCTATAGTAAATTATTCAAAAAATAATTTTCAACTGTCGCAAATTTTAATTACGCCAGGGATTGCCTTTTCTATAGTAAATTATTCAAAAAATAATTTTCTATTGTCGCAAATTTTAATTGCGCCAGGGATTGCCTTTTCTATAGTAAATTATTCAAAAAATAATTTTTTACTGTCGCAGATTTTAAATACGCCAGGGATTGCCTTTTCTATAGTAAATTTTGCAAAAAAATAATTTTTTACTGTCGCAAATTTTAAATATCCCAGGGATTGCCTTTTCTATAGTAAATCTCTCACAAATTAATTTTTTACTGTCGCAAATTTTAAGTACGCCAGGGATTGCCTTTTCTATAGTAAATTATTCAAAAAATAATTTTCTACTGTCGCAAATTTTAATTACGCCAGAGATTGCCTTTTCTATAGTAAATTATTCAAAAAATAATTTTTTACTGTCGCAAATTTTAAATACGCCAGGGATTGCCTTTTCTATAGTAAATTTTGAAAAAATTAATTTTTTACTGTCGCAAATTTTAAATACGCCAGGGATTGCCTTTTCTATAGTAAATTATTCAAAAAATAATTTTTTACTGTCGCAAATTTTAAATACGCCAGGGATTGCCTTTTCTATAGTAAATTATTCAAAAAAAATTTTTTTACTGTCGCAAATTTTAAGTATCCCAGGGATTGCCTTTTCTATAGTAAATTTCTCACAAATTAATTTTTTACTGTCGCAAATTTTAAGTGCGCCAGGGATTGCCTTTTCTATAGTAAATTATTCAAAAAATAATTTTCAACTGTCGCAAATTTTAATTGCGCCAGGGATTGCCTTTTCTATAGTAAATTATTCAAAAAATAATTTTATACTGTCGCAAATTTTAATTACGCTAGGGATTGCTTTTTCTATAGTAAATTATTCAAAAAATAATTTTCAACTGTCGCAAATTTTAATTACGCCAGGGATTGCCTTTTCTATAGTAAATTATTCAAAAAATAATTTTCAACTGTCGCAAATTTTAATTGCGCCAGGGATTGCCTTTTCTATAGTAAATTATTCAAAAAATAATTTTATACTGTCGCGAATTTTAATTACGCCAGGGATTGCCTTTTCTATAGTAAATTATTCAAAAAATAATTTTCAACTGTCGCAAATTTTAATTGCGCCAGGGATTGCTTTTCTATAGTAAATTATTCAAAAAATAATTTTATACTGTCGCAAATTTTAAATACGCCAGGGATTGCCTTTTCTATAGTAAATTATTCAAAAAATAATTTTATACTCTCGCAAATTTTAAATACGCCAGGGATTGCCTTTTCTATAGTAAATTATTCAAAAAATAATTTTTTACTGTCGCAAATTTTAAGTGCGCCAGGGATTGCCTTTTCTATAGTAAATTATTCAAAAAATAATTTTTTACTGTCGCAAATTTTAATTATGCCAGGGATTGCCTTTTCTATAGTAAATTATTCAAAAAATAATTTTCAACTGTCGCAAATTTTAATTACGCCAGGGATTGCCTTTTCTATAGTAAATTATTCAAAAAATAATTTTCAACTGTCGCAAATTTTAATTACGCCAGGGATTGCCTTTTATATAGTAAATTATTCAAAAAATAATTTTTTACTGTCGCAAATTTTAATTGCGCCAGGGATTGCCTTTTCTACAGTAAATTATTCAAAAAATAATTTTATACTGTCGCAAATTTTAAATACGCCAGGGATTGCCTTTTCTATAGTAAATTATTCAAAAAATAATTTTCAACTGTCGCAAATTTTAAATATCCCAGGGATTGCCTTTTCTAGAGTAAATTATTCAAAAAATAATTTTTTACTGTCGCAAATTTTAAATATCCCAGGGATTGCCTTTTCTATAGTAAATTATTCAAAAAATAATTTTTTACTGTCGCAAATTTTAATTACGCCAGGGATTGCCTTTTCTACAGTAAATTATTCAAAAAATAATTTTCTACTGTCGCAAATTTTAATTACGCCAATGATTGCCTTTTCTATAGTAAATTATTCAAAAAATAATTTTCTACTGTCGCAAATTTTAATTACGCCAGGGATTGCCTTTTCTATAGTAAATTATTCAAGAAATAATTTTTTACTGTCGCAAATTTTAAATACGCCAGGGATTGCCTTTTCTATAGTAAATTTTGCAAAAAAATAATTTTTTACTGTCGCATATTTTAAATATCCCAGGGATTGCCTTTTCCATAGTAAATTTCTCACAAATTAATTTTTTACTGTCGCAAATTTTAAATAAGCCAGGGATTGCCTTTTCTATAGTAAATTATTCAAAAAATAATTTTTTACTGTCGCAAATTTTAAATACGCCAGGGATTGCCTTTTCTATAGTAAATTATTCAAAAAATAATTTTTTACTGTCGCAAATTTTAATTGCGCCAGGGATTGCCTTTTCTATAGTAAATTATTCAAAAAATAATTTTATACTGTCGCAAATTTTCATTACGCCAGGGATTGCCTTTTCTATAGTAAATTATTCAAAAAATAATTTTCAACTGTCGCAAATTTTAATAACGCCAGGGATTGCCTTTTCTATAGTAAATTATTCAAAAAATAATTTTCAACTGTCGCAAATTTTAATTGCGCCAGGGATTGCCTTTTCTATAGTAAATTATTCAAAAAATAATTTTATACTGTCGCAAATTTTAATTACGCCAGGGATTGCCTTTTCTATAGTAAATTATTCAAAAAATAATTTTTTACTGTCGCAAATTTTAAGTGCGCCAGGGATTGCCTTTTCTATAGTAAATTATTCAAAAAATAATATTTTACTGTCGCAAATTTTAATTATGCCAGGGATTGCCTTTTCTATAGTAAATTATTCAAAAAATAATTTTTTACTGTCGCAAATTTTAAATACGCCAGGGATTGCCTTTTCTATAGTAAATTATTCAAAAAATAATTTTTTACTGTCGCAAATTTTAATTGCGCCAGGGATTGCCTTTTCTATAGTAAATTATTCAAAAAATAATTTTATACTGTCGCAAATTTTCATTACGCCAGGGATTGCCTTTTCTATAGTAAATTATTCAAAAAATAATTTTCAACTGTCGCAAATTTTAATAACGCCAGGGATTGCCTTTTCTATAGTAAATTATTCAAAAAATAATTTTCAACTGTCGCAAATTTTAATTGCGCCAGGGATTGCTTTTCTATAGTAAATTATTCAAAAAATAATTTTATACTGTCGCAAATTTTAAATACGCCAGGGATTGCCTTTTCTATAGTAAATTATTCAAAAAATAATTTTATACTCTCGCAAATTTTAAATACGCCAGGGATTGCCTCTTCTATAGTAAATTATTCAAAAAATAATTTTTTACTGTCGCAAATTTTAAGTGCGCCAGGGATTGCCTTTTCTATAGTAAATTATTCAAAAAATAATATTTTACAGTCGCAAATTTTAATTATGCCAGGGATTGCCTTTTCTATAGTAAATTATTCAAAAAATAATTTTCAACTGTCGCAAATTTTAATTACGCCAGGGATTGCCTTTTCTATAGTAAATTATTCAAAAAATAATTTTCAACTGTCGCAAATTTTAATTACGCCAGGGATTGCCTTTTATATAATAAATTATTCAAAAAATAATTTTTTACTGTCGCAAATTTTAATTGCGCCAGGGATTGCCTTTTCTACAGTAAATTATTCAAAAAATAATTTTATACTGTCGCAAATTTTAAATACGCCAGGGATTGCCTTTTCTATAGTAAATTATTCAAAAAATAATTTTCAACTGTCGCAAATTTTAAATATCCCAGGGATTGCCTTTTCTATAGTAAATTATTCAAAAAATAATTTTTTACTGTCGCAAATTTTAAATATCCCAGGGTTTGCCTTTTCTATAGTAAATTATTCAAAAAATAATTTTTTACTGTCGCAAATTTTAATTACGCCAGGGATTGCCTTTTCTACAGTAAATTATTCAAAAAATAATTTTCTACTGTCGCAAATTTTAATTACGCCAGGGATTGCCTTTTCTATAGTAAATTATTCAAAAAATAATTTTCTACTGTCGCAAATTTTAATTACGCCAGGGATTGCCTTTTCTATAGTAAATTATTCAAAAAATAATTTATACTGTCGCAAATTTTAAATACGCCAGGGATTGCCTTTTCTATAGTAAATTATTCAAAAAATAATTTTCAACTGTCGCAAATTTTAATAACGCCAGGGATTGCCTTTTCTATAGTAAATTATTCAAAAAATAATTTTCAACTGTCGCAAATTTTAATTGCGCCAGGGATTGCTTTTCTATAGTAAATTATTCAAAAAATAATTTTATACTGTCGCAAATTTTAAATACGCCAGGGATTGCCTTTTCTATAGTAAATTATTCAAAAAATAATTTTATACTCTCGCAAATTTTAAATACGCCAGGGATTGCCTCTTCTATAGTAAATTATTCAAAAAATAATTTTTTACTGTCGCAAATTTTAAGTGCGCCAGGGATTGCCTTTTCTATAGTAAATTATTCAAAAAATAATATTTTACTGTCGCAAATTTTAATTATGCCAGGATTGCCTTTTCTATAGTAAATTATTCAAAAAATAATTTTCAACTGTCGCAAATTTTAATTACGCCAGGGATTGCCTTTTCTATAGTAAATTATTCAAAAAATAATTTTCAACTGTCGCAAATTTTAATTACGCCAGGGATTGCCTTTTATATAATAAATTATTCAAAAAATAATTTTTTACTGTCGCAAATTTTAATTGCGCCAGGGATTGCCTTTTCTACAGTAAATTATTCAAAAAATGATTTTATACTGTCGCAAATTTTAAATACGCCAGGGATTGCCTTTTCTATAGTAAATTATTCAAAAAATAATTTTCAACTGTCGCAAATTTTAAATATCCCAGGGATTGCCTTTTCTATAGTAAATTATTCAAAAAATAATTTTTTACTGTCGCAAATTTTAAATATCCCAGGGTTTGCCTTTTCTATAGTAAATTATTCAAAAAATAATTTTTTACTGTCGCAAATTTTAATTACGCCAGGGATTGCCTTTTCTACAGTAAATTATTCAAAAAATAATTTTCTACTGTCGCAAATTTTAATTACGCCAGGGATTGCCTTTTCTATAGTAAATTATTCAAAAAATAATTTTCTACTGTCGCAAATTTTAATTACGCCAGGGATTGCCTTTTCTATAGTAAATTATTCAAGAAATAATTTTTTACTGTCGCAAATTTTAAATACGCCAGGGATTGCCTTTTCTATAGTAAATTTTGCAAAAAAATAATTTTTTACTGTCGCATATTTTAAATATCCCAGGGATTGCCTTTTCCATAGTAAATTTCTCACAAATTAATTTTTTACTGTCGCAAATTTTAAATAAGCCAGGGATTGCCTTTTCTATAGTAAATTATTCAAAAAATAATTTTTTACTGTCGCAAATTTTAATTGCGCCAGGCATTACCTTTTCTATAGTAAATTATTCAAAAAATAATTTTCAACTGTCGCAAATTTTAATTACGCCAGGGATTGCCTTTTCTATAGTAAATTATTCAAAAAATAATTTTCAACTGTCGCAAATTTTAATTACGCCAGGGATTGCCTTTTCTATAGTAAATTATTCAAAAAATAATTTTCAACTGTCGCAAATTTTAATTGCGCCAGGGATTGCCTTTTCTATAGTAAATTATTCAAAAAATAACTTTTTACTGTGGCAAATTTTAATTGCGCCAGGCATTACCTTTTCTATAGTAAATTATTCAAAAAATAATTTTCAACTGTCGCAAATTTTAATTACGCCAGGGATTGCCTTTTCTATAGTAAATTATTCAAAAAATAATTTTCTATTGTCGCAAATTTTAATTGCGCCAGGGATTGCCTTTTCTATAGTAAATTATTCAAAAAATAATTTTTTACTGTCGCAGATTTTAAATACGCCAGGGATTGCCTTTTCTATAGTAAATTTTGCAAAAAAATAATTTTTTACTGTCGCAAATTTTAAATATCCCAGGGATTGCCTTTTCTATAGTAAATTTCTCACAAATTAATTTTTTACTGTCTCAAATTTTAAATACGCCAGGGATTGCCTTTTCTATAGTAAATTATTCAAAAAATAATTTTCTACTGTCGCAAATTTTAATTACGCCAGGGATTGCCTTTTCTATAGTAAATTATTCAAAAAATAATTTTTTACTGTCGCAAATTTTAAATACGCCAGGGATTGCCTTTTCTATAGTAAATTTTGAAAAAATTAATTTTTTACTGTCGCAAATTTTAAATACGCCAGGGATTGCCTTTTCTATAGTAAATTATTCAAAAAATAATTTTTTACTGTCGCAAAATTTAAATACGCCAGGGATTGCCTTTTCTATAGTAAATTATTCAAAAAAAATTTTTTTACTGTCGCAAATTTTAAGTATCCCAGGGATTGCCTTTTCTATAGTAAATTTCTCACAAATTAATTTTTTACTGTCGCAAATTTTAAGTGCGCCAGGGATTGCCTTTTCTATAGTAAATTTTGCAAAAAAATAATTGTTACTGTCGCATATTTTAAATATCCCAGGGATTGCCTTTTCTATAGTAAATTTCTCACAAATTAATTTTTTACTGTCGCAAATTTTAAATAAGCCAGGGATTGCCTTTTCTATAGTAAATTATTCAAAAAATAATTTTTTATTGTCGCAAATTTTAAATACGCCAGGGATTGCCTTTTCTATAGTAAATTATTCAAAAAATAATTTTCAACTGTCGCAAATTTTAATTACGCCAGGGATTGCCTTTTCTATAATAAATTATTCAAAAAATAATTTTTTACTATCGAAAATTTCAAATCCGCCATGGATTGCCTTTTCTGTAGTAAATTATTCAAAAAGTAATTTTCAACTGTCGCAAATTTTAATTACGCCAGGGTTTGCCTTTTCTATAGTAAATAATTCAAAAAATAATTTTTTACAGTCGCAAATTTTAATTACGCCAGGGATTGCCTTTTCTATAGTAAATTATTCAAAAAATAATTTTTTACTGTCGCAAATTTTAATTACGCCAGGGATTGCCTTTTCTATAGTAAATTATTCAAAAAATAATTTTTTACTGTCGCAAATTTTAATTACGCCAGGGATTGCCTTTTCTATAGTAAATTTTGCAAAAAAATAATTTTCTACTGTCGCAAATTTTAATTACGCCAGGGATTGCCTTTCATATAGTAAATTATTCAAAAAATAATTTTCAACTGTCGCAAATTTTAATTACGCCAGGGATTGCCTTTTCTATAGTAAATTATTCAAAAAATAATTTTCAACTGTCGCAAATTTTAATTGCGCCAGGGATTGCCTTTTCTATAGTAAATTATTCAAAAAATAATTTTTTACTGTGGCAAATTTTAATTGCGCCAGGCATTACCTTTTCTATAGTAAATTATTCAAAAAATAATTTTCAACTGTCGCAAATTTTAATTACGCCAGGGATTGCCTTTTCTATAGTAAATTATTCAAAAAATAATTTTCTATTGTCGCAAATTTTAATTGCGCCAGGGATTGCCTTTTCTATAGTAAATTATTCAAAAAATAATTTTTTACTGTCGCAGATTTAATTGCGCCAGGGATTGCCTTTTCTATAGTAAATTATTCAAAAAATAATTTTCAACTGTCGCAAATTTTAATTACGCCAGGGATTGCCTTTTCTATAGTAAATTATTCAAAAAATAATTTTCAACTGTCGCAAATTTTAATTACGCCAGGGATTGCCTTTTCTATAGTAAATTATTCAAAAATAATTTTCAACTGTCGCAAATTTTAATTGCGCCAGGGATTGCCTTTTCTATAGTAAATTATTCAAAAAATAATTTTTTACTGTGGCAAATTTTAATTGCGCCAGGCATTACCTTTTCTATAGTAAATTATTCAAAAAATAATTTTCAACTGTCGCAAATTTTAATTACGCCAGGGATTGCCTTTTCTATAGTAAATTATTCAAAAAATAATTTTCTATTGTCGCAAATTTTAATTGCGCCAGGGATTGCCTTTTCTATAGTAAATTATTCAAAAAATAATTTTTTACTGTCGCAGATTTTAAATACGCCAGGGATTGCCTTTTCTATAGTAAATTTTGCAAAAAAATAATTTTTTACTGTCGCAAATTTTAAATATCCCAGGGATTGCCTTTTCTATAGTAAATTTCTCACAAATTAATTTTTTACTGTCTCAAATTTTAAATACGCCAGGGATTGCCTTTTCTATAGTAAATTATTCAAAAAATAATTTTCTACTGTCGCAAATTTTAATTACGCCAGGGATTGCCTTTTCTATAGTAAATTATTCAAAAAATAATTTTTTACTGTCGCAAATTTTAAATACGCCAGGGATTGCCTTTTCTATAGTAAATTTTGAAAAAATTAATTTTTTACTGTCGCAAATTTTAAATACGCCAGGGATTGCCTTTTCTGTAGTAAATTATTCAAAAAATAATTTTTTACTGTCGCAAAATTTAAATACGCCAGGGATTGCCTTTTCTATAGTAAATTATTCAAAAAAAATTTTTTTACTGTCGCAAATTTTAAGTATCCCAGGGATTGCCTTTTCTATAGTAAATTTCTCACAAATTAATTTTTTACTGTCGCAAATTTTAAGTGCGCCAGGGATTGCCTTTTCTATAGTAAATTTTGCAAAAAAATAATTTGTTACTGTCGCATATTTTAAATATCCCAGGGATTGCCTTTTCTATAGTAAATTTCTCACAAATTAATTTTTTACTGTCGCAAATTTTAAATAAGCCAGGGATTGCCTTTTCTATAGTAAATTATTCAAAAAATAATTTTTTATTGTCGCAAATTTTAAATACGCCAGGGATTGCCTTTTCTATAGTAAATTATTCAAAAAATAATTTTCAACTGTCGCAAATTTTAATTACGCCAGGGATTGCCTTTTCTATAATAAATTATTCAAAAAATAATTTTTTACTATCGAAAATTTCAAATCCGCCATGGATTGCCTTTTCTGTAGTAAATTATTCAAAAAGTAATTTTCAACTGTCGCAAATTTTAATTACGCCAGGGTTTGCCTTTTCTATAGTAAATAATTCAAAAAATAATTTTTTACAGTCGCAAATTTTAATTACGCCAGGGATTGCCTTTTCTATAGTAAATTATTCAAAAAATAATTTTTTACTGTCGCAAATTTTAATTACGCCAGGGATTGCCTTTTCTATAGTAAATTATTCAAAAAATAATTTTTTACTGTCGCAAATTTTAATTACGCCAGGGATTGCCTTTTCTATAGTAAATTTTGCAAAAAAATAATTTTCTACTGTCGCAAATTTTAATTACGCCAGGGATTGCCTTTCATATAGTAAATTATTCAAAAAATAATTTTCAACTGTCGCAAATTTTAATTACGCCAGGGATTGCCTTTTCTATAGTAAATTATTCAAAAAATAATTTTCAACTGTCGCAAATTTTAATTGCGCCAGGGATTGCCTTTTCTATAGTAAATTATTCAAAAAATAATTTTTTACTGTGGCAAATTTTAATTGCGCCAGGCATTACCTTTTCTATAGTAAATTATTCAAAAAATAATTTTCAACTGTCGCAAATTTTAATTACGCCAGGGATTGCCTTTTCTATAGTAAATTATTCAAAAAATAATTTTCTATTGTCGCAAATTTTAATTGCGCCAGGGATTGCCTTTTCTATAGTAAATTATTCAAAAAATAATTTTTTACTGTCGCAGATTTTAAATACGCCAGGGATTGCCTTTTCTATAGTAAATTTTGCAAAAAAATAATTTTTTACTGTCGCAAATTTTAAATATCCCAGGGATTGCCTTTTCTATAGTAAATCTCTCACAAATTAATTTTTTACTGTCGCAAATTTTAAGTACGCCAGGGATTGCCTTTTCTGTAGTAAATTATTCAAAAAATAATTTTTTACTGTCGCAAAATTTAAATACGCCAGGGATTGCCTTTTCTATAGTAAATTATTCAAAAAAATTTTTTTACTGTCGCAAATTTTAAGTATCCCAGGGATTGCCTTTTCTATAGTAAATTTCTCACAAATTAATTTTTTACTGTCGCAAATTTTAAGTGCGCCAGGGATTGCCTTTTCTATAGTAAATTTTGCAAAAAAATAATTTGTTACTGTCGCATATTTTAAATATCCCAGGGATTGCCTTTTCTATAGTAAATTTCTCACAAATTAATTTTTTACTGTCTCAAATTTTAAATACGCCAGGGATTGCCTTTTCTATAGTAAATTATTCAAAAAATAATTTTCTACTGTCGCAAATTTTAATTACGCCAGGGATTGCCTTTTCTATAGTAAATTATTCAAAAAATAATTTTTTACTGTCGCAAATTTTAAATACGCCAGGGATTGCCTTTTCTATAGTAAATTTTGAAAAAATTAATTTTTTACTGTCGCAAATTTTAAATACGCCAGGGATTGCCTTTTCTGTAGTAAATTATTCAAAAAATAATTTTTTACTGTCGCAAAATTTAAATACGCCAGGGATTGCCTTTTCTATAGTAAATTATTCAAAAAAAATTTTTTTACTGTCGCAAATTTTAAGTATCCCAGGGATTGCCTTTTCTATAGTAAATTTCTCACAAATTAATTTTTTACTGTCGCAAATTTTAAGTGCGCCAGGGATTGCCTTTTCTATAGTAAATTTGCAAAAAAATAATTTGTTACTGTCGCATATTTTAAATATCCCAGGGATTGCCTTTTCTATAGTAAATTTCTCACAAATTAATTTTTTACTGTCGCAAATTTTAAATAAGCCAGGGATTGCCTTTTCTATAGTAAATTATTCAAAAAATAATTTTTTATTGTCGCAAATTTTAAATACGCCAGGGATTGCCTTTTCTATAGTAAATTATTCAAAAAATAATTTTCAACTGTCGCAAATTTTAATTACGCCAGGGATTGCCTTTTCTATAATAAATTATTCAAAAAATAATTTTTTACTATCGAAAATTTCAAATCCGCCATGGATTGCCTTTTCTGTAGTAAATTATTCAAAAAGTAATTTTCAACTGTCGCAAATTTTAATTACGCCAGGGTTTGCCTTTTCTATAGTAAATAATTCAAAAAATAATTTTTTACAGTCGCAAATTTTAATTACGCCAGGGATTGCCTTTTCTATAGTAAATTATTCAAAAAATAATTTTTTACTGTCGCAAATTTTAATTACGCCAGGGATTGCCTTTTCTATAGTAAATTATTCAAAAAATAATTTTTTACTGTCGCAAATTTTAATTACGCCAGGGATTGCCTTTTCTATAGTAAATTTTGCAAAAAATAATTTTCTACTGTCGCAAATTTTAATTACGCCAGGGATTGCCTTTCATATAGTAAATTATTCAAAAAATAATTTTCAACTGTCGCAAATTTTAATTACGCCAGGGATTGCCTTTTCTATAGTAAATTATTCAAAAAATAATTTTCAACTGTCGCAAATTTTAATTGCGCCAGGGATTGCCTTTTCTATAGTAAATTATTCAAAAAATAATTTTTTACTGTGGCAAATTTTAATTGCGCCAGGCATTACCTTTTCTATAGTAAATTATTCAAAAAATAATTTTCAACTGTCGCAAATTTTAATTACGCCAGGGATTGCCTTTTCTATAGTAAATTATTCAAAAAATAATTTTCTATTGTCGCAAATTTTAATTGCGCCAGGGATTGCCTTTTCTATAGTAAATTATTCAAAAAATAATTTTTTACTGTCGCAGATTTTAAATACGCCAGGGATTGCCTTTTCTATAGTAAATTTTGCAAAAAAATAATTTTTTACTGTCGCAAATTTTAAATATCCCAGGGATTGCCTTTTCTATAGTAAATCTCTCACAAATTAATTTTTTACTGTCGCAAATTTTAAGTACGCCAGGGATTGCCTTTTCTATAGTAAATTATTCAAAAAATAATTTTCTACTGTCGCAAATTTTAATTACGCCAGGGATTGCCTTTTCTATAGTAAATTATTCAAAAAATAATTTTTTACGGTCGCAAATTTTAAATACGCCAGGGATTGCCTTTTCTATAGTAAATTTTGAAAAAATTAATTTTTTACTGTCGCAAATTTTAAATACGCCAGGGATTGCCTTTTCTATAGTAAATTATTCAAAAAATAATTTTTTACTGTCGCAAATTTTAAATACGCCAGGGATTGCCTTTTCTATAGTAAATTATTCAAAAAAAATTTTTTTACTGTCGCAAATTTTAAGTATCCCAGGGATTGCCTTTTCTATAGTAAATTTCTCACAAATTAATTTTTTACTGTCGCAAATTTTAAGTGCGCCAGGGATTGCCTTTTCTATAGTAAATTATTCAAAAAATAATTTTCAACTGTCGCAAATTTTAATTGCGCCAGGGATTGCCTTTTCTATAGTAAATTATTCAAAAAATAATTTTATACTGTCGCAAATTTTAATTACGCCAGGGATTGCTTTTTCTATAGTAAATTATTCAAAAAATAATTTTCAACTGTCGCAAATTTTAATTACGCCAGGGATTGCCTTTTCTATAGTAAATTATTCAAAAAATAATTTTCAACTGTCGCAAATTTTAATTGCGCCAGGGATTGCCTTTTCTATAGTAAATTATTCAAAAAATAATTTTATACTGTCGCAAATTTTAATTACGCCAGGGATTGCCTTTTCTATAGTAAATTATTCAAAAAATAATTTTCAACTGTCGCAAATTTTAATTGCGCCAGGGATTGCTTTTCTATAGTAAATTATTCAAAAAATAATTTTATACTGTCGCAAATTTTAAATACGCCAGGGATTGCCTTTTCTATAGTAAATTATTAAAAAAATAATTTTATACTCTCGCAAATTTTAAATATGCCAGGGATTGCCTCTTCTATAGTAAATTATTCAAAAAATAATTTTTTACTGTCGCAAATTTTAAGTGCGCCAGGGATTGCCTTTTCTATAGTAAATTATTCAAAAAATAATTTTTTACTGTCGCAAATTTTAATTATGCCAGGGATTGCCTTTTCTATAGTAAATTATTCAAAAAATAATTTTCAACTGTCGCAAATTTTAATTACGCCAGGGATTGCCTTTTCTATAGTAAATTATTCAAAAAATAATTTTCAACTGTCGCAAATTTTAATTACGCCAGGGATTGCCTTTTATATAGTAAATTATTCAAAAAATAATTTTTTTACTGTCGCAAATTTTAATTGCGCCAGGGATTGCCTTTTCTACAGTAAATTATTCAAAAAATAATTTTATACTGTCGCAAATTTTAAATACGCCAGGGATTGCCTTTTCTATAGTAAATTATTCAAAAAATAATTTTCAACTGTCGCAAATTTTAAATATCCCAGGGATTGCCTTTTCTAGAGTAAATTATTCAAAAAATAATTTTTTACTGTCGCAAATTTTAAATATCCCAGGGATTGCCTTTTCTATAGTAAATTATTCAAAAAATAATTTTTTACTGTCGCAAATTTTAATTACGCCAGGGATTGCCTTTTCTACAGTAAATTATTCAAAAAATAATTTTCTACTGTCGCAAATTTTAATTACGCCAATGATTGCCTTTTCTATAGTAAATTATTCAAAAAATAATTTTCTACTGTCGCAAATTTTAATTACGCCAGGGATTGCCTTTTCTATAGTAAATTATTCAAGAAATAATTTTTTACTGTCGCAAATTTTAAATACGCCAGGGATTGCCTTTTCTATAGTAAATTTTGCAAAAAAATAATTTTTTACTGTCGCATATTTTAAATATCCCAGGGATTGCCTTTTCCATAGTAAATTTCTCACAAATTAATTTTTTACTGTCGCAAATTTTAAATAAGCCAGGGATTGCCTTTTCTATAGTAAATTATTCAAAAAATAATTTTTTACTGTCGCAAATTTTAAATACGCCAGGGATTGCCTTTTCTATAGTAAATTATTCAAAAAATAATTTTTTACTGTCGCAAATTTTAATTGCGCCAGGGATTGCCTTTTCTATAGTAAATTATTCAAAAAATAATTTTATACTGTCGCAAATTTTAATTACGCCAGGGATTGCCTTTTCTATAGTAAATTATTCAAAAAATAATTTTCAACTGTCGCAAATTTTAATAACGCCAGGGATTGCCTTTTCTATAGTAAATTATTCAAAAAATAATTTTCAACTGTCGCAAATTTTAATTGCGCCAGGGATTGCCTTTTCTATAGTAAATTATTCAAAAAATAATTTTATACTGTCGCAAATTTTAATTACGCCAGGGATTGCCTTTTCTATAGTAAATTATTCAAAAAATAATTTTCAACTGTCGCAAATTTTAATTGCGCCAGGGATTGCTTTTCTATAGTAAATTATTCAAAAAATAATTTTATACTGTCGCAAATTTTAAATACACCAGGGATTGCCTTTTCTATAGTAAATTATTCAAAAAATAATTTTATACTCTCGCAAATTTTAAATACGCCAGGGATTGCCTCTTCTATATTAAATTATTCAAAAAATAATTTTTTACTGTCGCAAATTTTAAGTGCGCCAGGGATTGCCTTTTCTATAGTAAATTATTCAAAAAATAATATTTTACTGTCGCAAATTTTAATTATGCCAGGGATTGCCTTTTTTTTGGAAATTATTCAAAAAATAATTTTCAACTGTCGCAAATTTTAATTACGCCAGGGATTGCCTTTTCTATAGTAAAATATTCAAAAAATAATTTTCAACTGTCGCAAATTTTAATTACGCCAGGGATTGCCTTTTATATAGTAAATTATTCAAAAAATACTTTTTTACTGTCGCAAATTTTAATTGCGCCAGGGATTGCCTTTTCTACAGTAAATTATTCAAAAAATAATTTTATACTGTCGCAAATTTTAAATACGCCAGGGATTGCCTTTTCTATAGTAAATTATTCAAAAAATAATTTTCTACTGTCGCAAATTTTAATTACGCCAGGGATTGCCTTTTCTATAGTAAATTATTCAAGAAATATTTTTTTACTGTCGCAAATTTTAAATACGCCAGGGATTGCCTTTTCTATAGTAAATTTTGCAAAAAAATAATTTTTTACTGTCGCATATTTTAAATATCCCAGGGATTGCCTTTTCCATAGTAAATTTCTCACAAATTAATTTTTTACTGTCGCAAATTTTAAATAAGCCAGGGATTGCCTTTTCTATAGTAAATTATTCAAAAAATAATTTTTTACTGTCGCAAATTTTAAATACGCCAGGGATTGCCTTTTCTATAGTAAATTATCCAAAAATAATTTTTTACTGTCGCAAATTTTAATTGCGCCAGGGATTGCCTTTTCTATAGTAAATTATTCAAAAAATAATTTTCAACTGTCGCAAATTTTAATTGCGCCAGGGATTGCCTTTTCTATAGTAAATTATTCAAAAAATAATTTTATACTGTCGCAAATTTTAATTACGCCAGGGATTGCCTTTTCTATAGTAAATTATTCAAAAAATAATTTTCAACTGTCGCAAATTTTAATTGCGCCAGGGATTGCCTTTTCTACAGTAAATTTTTCAAAAAATAATTTTCAACTGTCGCAAATTTTAATTGCGCCAGGGATTGCCTTTTCTATAGTAAATTATTCAAAAAATAATTTTCAACTGTCGCAAATTTTAATTACGCCAGGGATTGCCTTTTCTATAGTAAATTATTCAAAAAATAATTTTCAACTGTCGCAAATTTTAATAACGCCAGGGATTGCCTTTTCTATAGTAAATTATTCAAAAAATAATTTTTTACTGTCGCAAATTTTAAATACGCCAGAGATTGCCTTTTCTATAGTAAATTTTGCAAAAAAATAATTTTTTACTGTCGCAAATTTTAAATATCCCAGGGATTGCCTTTTCTATAGTAAATATCTCACAAATTAATTTTTTACTGTCGCAAATTTTAAATACGCCAGGGATTGCCTTTTCTATAGTAAATTATTCAAAAAATAATTTTTTACTGTCGCAAATTTTAAATACGCCAGGGATTGCCTTTTCTATAGTAAATTATTCAAAAAATAATTTTTTACTGTCGCAAATTTTAAATATCCCAGGGATTGCCTTTTCAATAGTAAATTTCTCACAAATTAATTTTTTACTGTCGCAAATTTTAAGTGCGCCAGGGATTGCCTTTTCTATAGTAAATTATTCAAAAAATAATTTTCAACTGTCGGAAATTTTAATTGCGCCAGGGATTGCCTTTTCTATAGTAAATTATTCAAAAAATAATTTTATACTGTCGCAAATTTTAATTACGCCAGGGATTGCCTTTTCTATAGTAAATTATTCAAAAAATAATTTTCAACTGTCGCAAATTTTAATTACGCCAGGGATTGCCTTTTCTATAGTAAATTATTCAAAAAATAATTTTCAACTGTCGCAAATTTTAATTGCGCCAGGGATTGCCTTTTCTATAGTAAATTATTCAAAAAATAATTTTATACTGTCGCAAATTTTAATTACGCCAGGGATTGCCTTTTCTATAGTAAATTATTCAAAAAATAATTTTCAACTGTCGCAAATTTTAATTGCGCCAGGGATTGCCTTTTCTATAGTAAATTATTCAAAAAATAATTTTATACTGTCGCAAATTTTAATTACGCCAGGGATTGCCTTTTCTATAGTAAATTATTCAAAAAATAATTTTCAACTGTCGCAAATTTTAATTGCGCCAGGGATTGCCTTTTCTACAGTAAATTATTCAAAAAATTATTTTATACTGTCGCAAATTTTAAATACGCCAGGGATTGCCTTTTCTATAGTAAATTATTCAAAAAATAATTTTCAACTGTCGCAAATTTTAAATATCCCAGGGATTGCCTTTTCTATAGTAAATTATTCAAAAAATAATTTTTTACTGTCGCAAATTTTAAATATCCCAGGGATTGCCTTTTCTATAGTAAATTATTCAAAAAATAATTTTTTACTGTCGCAAATTTTAATTACGCCAGGGATTGCCTTTTCTACAGTAAATTATTCAAAAAATAATTTTCTACTGTCGCAAATTTTAATTACGCCAGGGATTGCCTTTTCTATAGTAAATTATTCAAAAAATAATTTTCTACTGTCGCAAATTTTAATTACGCCAGGGATTGCCTTTTCTATAGTAAATTACTCAAAAAATAATTTTTTACTGTCGCAAATTTTAAATACGCCAGGGATTGCCTTTTCTATAGTAAATTTTGCAAAAAAATAATTTTTTACTGTCGCAAATTTTAAATAACCCAGGGATTGCCTTTCCTATAGTAAATTTCTCACAAATTAATTTTTTACTGTCGCAAATTTTAAGTGCACCAGGGATTGCCTTTTCTATAGTAAATTATTCAAAAAATAATTTTTTATTGTCGCAAATTTTAAATACGCCAGGGATTGCCTTTTCTATAGTAAATTATAAAAAAAATAATTTTTTACTGTCGCAAATTTTAAATATCCCAGGGATTGCCTTTTCTATAGTAAATTTCTCACAAATTAATTTTTTACTGTCGCAAATTTTAAGTGCGCCAGGGATTGCCTTTTCTATAGTAAATTATTCAAAAAATAATTTTCAACTGTCGCAAATTTTAATTGCGCCAGGTAATGCCTTTTCTATAGTAAATTATTCAAAAAATAATTTTATACTGTCGCAAATTTTAATTGCGCCAGGGATTGCCTTTTCTATAGTAAATTATTCAAAAAATAATTTTCTACTGTCGCAAATTTTATTTACGCCAGGGATTGCCTTTTCTATAGTAAATTATTCAAAAAATAATTTTCTACTGTCGCAAATTTTAATTACGCCAGAGATTGCCTTTTCTATAGTAAATTATTCAAAAAATAATTTTTTACTGTCGCAAATTTTAATTGCGCCAGGGATTGCCTTTTCTATAGTAAATTATTCAAAAAATAATTTTCAACTGTCGCAAATTTTAATTACGCCAGGGATTGCCTTTTCTATAGTAAATTATTCAAAAAATAATTTTCTACTGTCGCAAATTTTAATTGCGCCAGGGATTGCCTTTTCTATAGTAAATTATTCAAAAAATAATTTTTTACTGTCGCAAATTTTAAATACGCCAGGGATTGCCTTTTCTATAGTAAATTTTGCAAAAATATAATTTTTTACTGTCGCAAATTTTAAATATCCCAGGGATTGCCTTTTCTATAGTAAATTTCTCACAAATTAATTTTTTACTGTCGCAAATTTTAAATACGCCAGGGATTGCCTTTTCTATAGTAAATTATTCAAAAAATAATTTTCTACTCTCGCAAATTTTAATTACGCCAGGGATTGCCTTTTCTATAGTAAATTATTCAAAAAATAATTTTTTACTGTCGCAAATTTTAAATACGCCAGGGATTGCCTTTTCTATAGTAAATTTTGCAAAAAAATAATTTTTTACTGTCGCAAATTTTAAATATCCCAGGGATTACCTTTTCTATAGTAAATTTCTCACAAATTAATTTTTTACTGTCGCAAATTTTAAATACGCCAGGGATTGCCTTTTCTATAGTAAATTATTCAAAAAATAATTTTTTACTGTCGCAAATTTTAAATACACCAGGGATTGCCTTTTGTATAGTAAATTATTCAAAAAATAATTTTTTACTGTCGCAAATTTTAAATATCCCAGGGATTGCCTTTTCAATAGTAAATTTCTCACAAATTAATTTTTTACTGTCGCAAATTTTAAGTGCGCCAGGGATTGCCTTTTCTATAGTAAATTATTCAAAAAATAATTTTCAACTGTCGCAAATTTTAATTGCGCCAGGGATTGATTTTTCTATAGTAAATTATTCAAAAAATAATTTTATACTGTCGCAAATTTTAATTACGCCAGGGATTGCCTTTTCTATAGTAAATTATTCAAAAAATAATTTTCAACTGTCGCAAATTTTAATTACGCCAGGGATTGCCTTTTCTATAGTAAATTATTCAAAAAATAACTTTCAACTGTCGCAAATTTTAATTGCGCCAGGGATTGCCTTTTCTATAGTAAATTATTCAAAAAATAATTTTATACTGTCGCAAATTTTAATTACGCCAGGGATTGCCTTTTCTATAGTAAATTATTCAAAAAATAATTTTCAACTGTCGCAAATTTTAATTGCGCCAGGGATTGCCTTTTCTATAGTAAATTATTCAAAAAATAATTTTATACTGTCGCAAATTTTAATTACGCCAGGGATTGCCTTTTCTATAGTAAATTATTCAAAAAATAATTTTCAACTGTCGCAAATTTTAATTGCGCCAGGGATTGCCTTTTCTACAGTAAATTATTCAAAAAATAATTTTATACTGTCGCAAATTTTAAATACGCCAGGGATTGCCTTTTCTATAGTAAATTATTCAAAAAATAATTTTCAACTGTCGCAAATTTTAAATATCCCAGGGATTGCCTTTTCTATAGTAAATTATTCAAAATTTAATTTTTTACTGTCGCAAATTTTAAATATCCCAGGGATTGCCTTTTCTATAGTAAATTATTCAAAAAATAATTTTTTACTGTCGCAAATTTTAATTACGCCAGGGATTGCCTTTTCTACAGTAAATTATTCAAAAAATAATTTTCTACCGTCGCAAATTTTAATTACGCCAGGGATTGCCTTTTCTATAGTAAATTATTCAAAAAATTATTTTCTACTGTCGCAAATTTTAATTACGCCAGGGATTGCCTTTTCTATAGTAAATTATTCAAAAAATAATTTTTTACTGTCGCAAATTTTAAATACGCCAGGGATTGCCTTTTCTATAGTAAATTTTGCAAAAAAATAATTTTTTACTGTCGCAAATTTTAAATATCCCAGGGATTGCCTTTTCTATAGTAAATTTCTCACAAATTAATTTTTTACTGTCGCAAATTTTAAATATCCCAGGGATTGCCTTTTCTATAGTAAATTATTCAAAAAATAATTTTTTACTGTCGCAAATTTTTATTACGCCAGGGATTGCCTTTTCTACAGTAAATTATTCAAAAAATAATTTTCTACCGTCGCAAATTTTAATTACGCCAGGGATTGCCTTTTCTATAGTAAATTATTCAAAAAATTATTTTCTACTGTCGCAAATTTTAATTACGCCAGGGATTGCCTTTTCTATAGTAAATTATTCAAAAAATAATTTTTTACTGTCGCAAATTTTAAATACGCCAGGGATTGCCTTTTCTATAGTAAATTTTGCAAAAAAATAATTTTTTACTGTCGCAAATTTTAAATATCCCAGGGATTGCCTTTTCTATAGTAAATTTCTCACAAATTAATTTTTTACTGTCGCAAATTTTAAATACGCCAGAGATTGCCTTTTCTATAGTAAATTATTCAAAAAATAATTTTTTACTGTCGCAAATTTTAAATACGCCAGGGATTGCCTTTTCTATAGTAAATTATTCAAAAAATAATTTTTTACTGTCGCAAATTTTAAATATCCCAGGGATTGCCTTTTCTATAGTAAATTTCTCACAAATTAATTTTTTACTGTCGCAAATTTGAAGTGCGCCAGGGATTGCCTTTTCTATAGTAAATTATTCAAAAAATAATTTTTTACTGTCGCAAATTTTAAATACGCCAGGGATTGCCTTTTCTATAGTAAATTTTGCAAAAAAATAATTTTTTACTGTCGCAAATTTTAAATATCCCAGGGATTGCCTTTTCTATAGTAAATTTCTCACAAATTAATTTTTTACTGTCGCAAATTTTAAATAAGCCAGAGATTGCCTTTTCTATAGTAAATTATTCAAAAAATAATTTTTTACTGTCGCAAATTTTAAATCCGCCAGGGATTGCCTTTTCTATAGTAAATTATTCAAAAAATAATTTTTTACTGTCGCAAATTTTAAATATCCCAGGGATTGCCTTTTCTATAGTAAATTTCTCACAAATTAATTTTTTACTGTCGCAAATTTTAAGTGCGCCAGGGATTGCCTTTTCTATAGTAAATTATTCAAAAAATAATTTTCAACTGTCGCAAATTTTAATTGCGCCAGGGATTGCCTTTTCTATAGCAAATTATTCAAAAAATAATTTTAATACTGTCGCAAATCTTAATTGCGCCAGGGATTGCCTTTTCTATAGTAAATTATTCAAAAAATAATTTTCTACTGTCGCAAATTTTAATTACGCCAAGGATTGCCTTTTCTATAGTAAATTATTCATAAAATAATTTTCTACTGTCGCAAATTTTAATTACGCCAGGGATTGCCTTTTCTATAGTAAATTATTCAAAAAATAATTTTTTACTGTCGCAAATTTTAATTGCGCCAGGGATTGCCTTTTCTATAGTAAATTATTCAAGAAAATAATTTTCAACTGTCGCAAATTTTAATTACGCCAGGGATTGCCTTTTCTATTGTAAATTATTCAAAAAATAATTTTCTACTGTCGCAAATTTTAATTGCGCCAGGGATTGCCTTTTTCTATAGTAAATTATTCAAAAAATAATTTTTTACCTCTCGCAAATTTTAAATACGCCAGGGATTGCCTTTTCTATAGTAAATTTTGCAAAAAAATAATTTTTTACTGTCGCAAATTTTAAATATCCAGGGATTGCCTTTTCTATAGTAAATTTCTCACAAATTAATTTTTTACTGTCGCAAATTTTAAATACGCCAGGGATTGCCTTTTCTATAGTAAATTATTCAGAAATAATTTTTTACTGTCGCAAATTTTAAATACGCCAGGGATTGCCTTTTCTATAGTAAATTATTCAAAAAATAATTTTTTACTGTCGCAAATTTTAAATATCCCAGGGATTGCCTTTTCAATATTAAATTTCTCACAAATTAATTTTTTACTGTCGCAAATTTTAAGTGCGCCAGGGATTGCCTTTTCTATAGTAAATTATTCAAAAAATAATTTTATACTGTCGCAAATTTTAATTACGCCAGGGATCTGCCTTTTCTATAGTAAATTATTCAAAAAATAATTTTCAACTGTCGCAAATTTTAATTACGCCAGGGTTTCCTTTTCTATAGTAAATTATTCAAAAAATAATTTTCAACTGTCGCAAATTTTAATTTGCGCCAGGGATTGCCTTTTCTACAGTAAATTATTCAAAAAATAATTTTCAACTGTCGCAAATTTTAATTACGCCAGGGATTGCCTTTTCTATAGTAAATTATTCAAAAAATAATTTTCTACTCTCGCAAAGTTTTAAATATCCCAGGGATTGCCTTTTCTATAGTAAATTATTCAAAAATAATTTTTTACTGTCGCAAAGTTTAAATATCCCAGGGATTGCCTTTTCTATAGTAAATTATTCAAAAAATAATTTTTTACTGTCGCAAATTTTAATTACGCCAGGGATTGCCTTTTCTATAGTAAATTATTCAAAAAATAATTTTCAACTGTCGCAAATTTTAATTGCGCCAGGGATTGCCTTTTCTATAGTAAATTATTCAAAAAATAATTTTATACTGTCGCAAATTTTAATTACGCCAGGGATTGCCTTTTCTATAGTAAATTATTCAAAAAATAATTTTCAACTGTCGCAAATTTTAATTACGCCAGGGATTGCCTTTTCTATAGTAAATTATTCAAAAAATAATTTTCAACTGTCGCAAATTTTAATTGCGCCAGGGATTGCCTTTTCTATAGTAAATTATTCAAAAAATAATTTTATACTGTCGCCAATTTTAATTACGCCTGGGATTGCCTTTTCTATAGTAAATTATTCAAAAAATAATTTTCAACTGTCGCAAATTTTAATTGCGCCAGGGATTGCCTTTTCTATAGTAAATTATTCAAAAAATAATTTTGAACTGTCGCAAATTTTAATTACGCCAGGGTTTCCTTTTCTATAGTAAATTATTCAAAAAATAATTTTCAACTGTCGCAAAGTTTAAATATCCCAGGGATTGCCTTTTCTATAGTAAATTATTCAAAAAATAATTTTTTACTGTCGCAAATTTTAAATATCCCAGAGATTGCCTTTTCTATAGTAAATTATTCAAAAAATAATTTTTTACTGTCGCAAATTTTAATTACGCCAGGGATTGCCTTTTCTACAGTAAATTATTCAAAAAATAATTTTCAACTGTCGCAAATTTTAATTACGCCAGGGATTGCCTTTTCTATAGTAAATTATTCAAAAAATAATTTTCTACTGTCGCAAATTTTAATTACGCCAGGGATTGCCTTTTCTATAGTAAATTATTCAAAAAATAATTTTTTACTGTCGCAAATTTTAAATACGCCAGGGATTGCATTTTCTATAGTAAATTTTGCAAAAAAATAATTTTTTACTGTCGCAAATTTTAAATATCCCAGCGATTGCCTTTTCTATAGTAAATTTTTCACAAATTAATTTTTTACTGTCGCAAATTTTAAATACGCCAGGGATTGGCTTTTCTATAGTAAATTATTCAAAAAATAATTTTTTACTGTCGCAAATTTTAAATACGCCAGGGATTGCCTTTTCTATAGTAAATTATTCAAAAAATAATTTTTTACTGTCGCAAATTTTAAATATCCCAGGGATTGCCTTTTCTATAGTAAATTTCTCACAAATTAATTTTTTAATGTCGCAAATTTTAATTACGCCAGGGATTGCCTTTTCTATAGTAAATTATTCAAAAAATAATTTTCAACTGTCGCAAATTTTAATTGCGCCAGGGATTGCCTTTTCTATAGTAAATTATTCAAAAAATAATTTTATACTGTCGCAAATTTTAATTGCACCAGGGATTGCCATTTCTATAGTAAATTATTCAAAAAATAATTTTCTACTGTCGCAAGTTTTAATTACGCCAGGGATTGCCTTTTCTATAGTAAATTATTCAAAAAATAATTTTCTACTGTCGCAAATTTTAATTACGCCAGGGATTGCCTTTCCTATAGTAAATTATTAAAAAAATAATTTTTTACTGTCGCAAATTTTAATTGCGCCAGGGATTGCTTTTTCTATAGTAAATTATTCAAAAAATAATTTTCAACTGTCGCAAATTTTAATTGCGCCAGGGATTGCCTTTTCTATAGTAAATTATT
Source organism: Dioctria linearis (assembly GCA_963930735.1). NCBI lineage: Eukaryota > Metazoa > Arthropoda > Insecta > Diptera > Asilidae > Dioctria > Dioctria linearis. Next base: position 21,602 of record CAWVNZ010001703.1, on the reverse strand, counting down.
CAAAAAATAATTTTCTACTGTCGCAAATTTTAATTGCGCCAGGGACTGCCTTTTCTATAGTAAATTATTCAAAAAATAATTTTTTACAGTCGCAAATTTTAAATACGCCAGGGATTGCCTTTTCTATAGTAAATTTTGCAAAAAAATAATTTTTTACTGTCGCAAATTTTAAATATACCAGGGATTGCCTTTTCTATAGTAAATTTCTCACAAATTAATTTTTTACTGTCGCAAATTTTAAATACGCCAGGGATTGCCTTTTCTATAGTAAATTATTCAAAAAATAATTTTGTACTGTCGCAAATTTTAATTACGCCAGGGATTGCCTTTTCTATAGTAAATTTTTCAAAAAATAATTTTTTACTGTCGCAAATTTTAAATACGCCAGGGATTGCATTTTCTATAGTAAATTTTGCAAAAAAAATAATTTTTTACTGTCGCAAATTTTAAATATCCCAGGGATTGCCTTTTCTATAGTAAATTTCTCACAAATTAATTTTATACTGTCGCAAATTTTAAATACTCCAAGGATTGCCTTTTCTATAGTAAATTATTCAAAAAATAATTTTTTACTGTCGCAAATTTTAAATCCGCCAGGGATTGCCTTTTCTATAGTAAATTTCTCACAAATTAATTTTTTACTGTCGCAAATTTTAAGTGCGCCAGGGATTGCCTTTTCTATAGTAAATTATTCAAAAAATAATTTTCAACTGTCGCAAATGTTAATTGCGCCAGGGATTGCCTTTTCTATAGTAAATTATTCAAAAAATAATTTTATACTGTCGCAAATTATAATTACGCCAGGGATTGCCTTTTCTACAGTAAATTATTCAAAAAATAATTTTCAACTGTCGCAAATTTTAATTACGCCAGGGATTGCCTTTTTATAGTAAATTATTCAAAAAATAATTTTCTACTCTCGCAAAGTTTAAATATCCCAGGGATTGCCTTTTCTATAGTAAATTATTCAAAAAATAATTTTTTACTGTCGCAAATTTTAAATATCCCAGAGATTGCCTTTTCTATAGTAAATTATTCAAAAAATAATTTTTTACTGTCGCAAATTTTAATTACGCCAGGGATTGCCTTTTCTACAGTAAATTATTCAAAAAATAATTTTCAACTGTCGCAAATTTTAATTACGCCAGGGATTGCCTTTTCTATAGTAAATTATTCAAAAAATAATTTTCTACTGTCGCAAATTTTAATTACGCCAGGGATTGCCTTTTCTATAGTAAATTATTCAAAAAATAATTTTTTACTGTCGCAAATTTTAAATACGCCAGGGATTGCATTTTCTATAGTAAATTTTGCAAAAAAATAATTTTTTACTGTCGCAAATTTTAAATATCCCAGCGATTGCCTTTTCTATAGTAAATTTTTCACAAATTAATTTTTTACTGTCGCAAATTTTAAATACGCCAGGGATTGCCTTTTCTATAGTAAATTATTCAAAAAATAATTTTTTACTGTCGCAAATTTTAAATACGCCAGGGATTGCCTTTTCTATAGTAAATTATTCAAAAAATATTTTTTACTGTCGCAAATTTTAAATATCCCAGGGATTGCCTTTTCTATAGTAAATTTCTCACAAATTAATTTTTTAATGTCGCAAATTTTAATTACGCCAGGGATTGCCTTTTCTATAGTAAATTATTCAAAAAATAATTTTCAACTGTCGCAAATTTTAATTGCGCCAGGGATTGCCTTTTCTATAGTAAATTATTCAAAAAATAATTTTATACTGTCGCAAATTTTAATTGCACCAGGGATTGCCATTTCTATAGTAAATTATTCAAAAAATAATTTTCTACTGTCGCAAGTTTTAATTACGCCAGGGATTGCCTTTTCTATAGTAAATTATTCAAAAAATAATTTTCTACTGTCGCAAATTTTAATTACGCCAGGGATTGCCTTTTCTATAGTAAATTATTAAAAAAATAATTTTTTACTGTCGCAAATTTTAATTGCGCCAGGGATTGCTTTTTCTATAGTAAATTATTCAAAAAATAATTTTCAACTGTCGCAAATTTTAATTGCGCCAGGGATTGCCTTTTCTATAGTAAATTATTCAAAAAATAATTTTCTACTGTCGCAAATTTTAATTGCGCCAGGGACTGCCTTTTCTATAGTAAATTATTCAAAAAATAATTTTTTACAGTCGCAAATTTTAAATACGCCAGGGATTGCCTTTTCTATAGTAAATTTTGCAAAAAAATAATTTTTTACTGTCGCAAATTTTAAATATACCAGGGATTGCCTTTTCTATAGTAAATTTCTCACAAATTAATTTTTTACTGTCGCAAATTTTAAATACGCCAGGGATTGCCTTTTCTATAGTAAATTATTCAAAAAATAATTTTGTACTGTCGCAAATTTTAATTACGCCAGGGATTGCCTTTTCTATAGTAAATTTTTCAAAAAATAATTTTTTACTGTCGCAAATTTTAAATACGCCAGGGATTGCATTTTCTATAGTAAATTTTGCAAAAAAAATAATTTTTTACTGTCGCAAATTTTAAATATCCCAGGGATTGCCTTTTCTATAGTAAATTTCTCACAAATTAATTTTTTACTGTCGCAAATTTTAAATACTCCAAGGATTGCCTTTTCTATAGTAAATTATTCAAAAAATAATTTTTTACTGTCGCAAATTTTAAATCCGCCAGGGATTGCCTTTTCTATAGTAAATTTCTCACAAATTAATTTTTTACTGTCGCAAATTTTAAGTGCGCCAGGGATTGCCTTTTCTATAGTAAATTATTCAAAAAATAATTTTCAACTGTCGCAAATGTTAATTGCGCCAGGGATTGCCTTTTCTATAGTAAATTATTCAAAAAATAATTTTATACTGTCGCAAATTATAACTACGCCAGGGATTGCCTTTTCTATAGTAAATTATTCAAAAAATAATTTTCAACTGTCGCAAATTTTAATTACGCCAGGGATTGCCTTTTCTATAGTAAATTATTCAAAAAATAATTTTCAACTGTCGCAAATTTTAATTGCGCCAGGGATTGCCTTTTTTATAGTAAATTATTCAAAAAATAATTTTATACTGTCGCAAATTTTAATTACGCCAGGGATTGCCTTTTCTATAGTAAATTATTCAAAAAATAATTTTCAACTGTCGCAAATTTTAATTGCGCCAGGGATTGCCTTTTCTATAGTAAATTATTCAAAAAATAATTTTTTACTGTCGCAAATTTTAAATATCCCAGGGATTGCCTTTTCTATAGTAAATTTCTCACAAATTAATTTTTTACTGTCGCAAATTTTAAATACGCCAGGGATTGCCTTTTCTATAGTAAATTATTCAAAAAATAATTTTTTACTGTCGCAAATTTTAAATATCCCAGGGATTGCCTTTTCTATAGTAAATTTCTCACAAATTAATTTTTTACTGTCGCAAATTTTAAGTGCGCCAGGGATTGCCCTTTCTATAGTAAATTATTCAAAAAATAATTTTCAACTGTCGCAAATTTTAATTGCGCCAGGGATTGCCTTTTCTATAGTAAATTATTCAAAAAATAATTTTATACTGTCGCAAATTTTAATTACGCCATGGATTGCCTTTTCTATAGTAAATTATTCAAAAAATAATTTTCAATTGTCGCAAATTTTAATTACGCCAGGGATTGCCTTTTCTATAGTAAATTATTCAAAAAATAATTTTCAACTGTCGCAAATTTTAATTGCGCCAGGGATTGCCTTTTCTATAGTAAATTATTCAAAAAATAATTTTATTCTGTCGCAAATTTTAATTACGCCAGGGATTGCCTTTTCTATAGTAAATTATTCAAAAAATAATTTTCAACTGTCGCAAATTTTAATTGCGCCAGGGATTGCCTTTTCTATAGTAAATTATTCAGAAAATAATTTTCTACTGTCGCAAATTTTAAATACGCCAGGGATTGCCTTTTCTATAGTAAATTATTCAAAAAATAATTTTATACTGTCGCAAATTTTAAATACGCCAGGGATTGCCTTTTCTATAGTAAATTATTCAAAAAATAATTTTTTACTGTCGCAAATTTTAAGTGCGCCAGGGATTGCCTTTTCTATAGTAAATTATGCAAAAAATAATTTTTTACTGTCGCAAATTTTAATTATGCCAGGGATTGCCTTTTCTATAGTAAATTATTCAAAAAATTATTTTCAACTGTCGCAAATTTTAATTACGCCAGGGATTGCCTTTTCTATAGTAAATTATTCAAAAAATAATTTTCAACTGTCGCAAATTTTAATTACGCCAGGGATTGCCTTTTCTATAGTAAATTATTCAAAAAATAATTTTTTACTGTCGCAAATTTTAATTGCGCCAGGGATTGCCTTTTCTACAGTAAATTATTCAAAAAATAATTTTATACTGTCGCAAATTTTAAATACGCCAGGGATTGGCTTTTCTATAGTAAATTATTCAAAAAATAATTTTCAACTGTCGCAAATTTTAAATATCCCAGGGATTGCCTTTTCTATAGTAAATTTTGCAAAAAAATAATTTTTTACTGTCGCAAATTTTAAATATCCCAGGGATTGCCTTTTCTATAGTAAATTTCTCACAAATTAATTTTTTACTGTCGCAAATTTTAAATACGCCAGGGATTGCCTTTTCTATAGTAAATTATTCAAAAAATAATTTTCTACTGTCGCAAATTTTAATTACGCCAGGGATTGCCTTTTCTATAGTAAATTATTCAAAAAATAATTTTTTACTGTCGCAAATTTTAAGTGCGCCAGGGATTACCTTTTCTATAGTAAATTATTCAAAAAATAATTTTTTACTGTCGCAAATTTCAAATCCGCCAGGGATTGCCTTTTCTATAGTAAATTATTCAAAAAATAATTTTCAACTGTCGCAAATTTTAATTGCGCCAGGGATTGCCTTTTCTATAGTAAATTATTCAAAAAATAATTTTTTACTGTCGCAACTTTCAAATCCGCCAGGGATTGCCTTTTCTATAGTAAATTATTCAAAAAATAATTTTCTACTGTCGCAAATTTTAATTGCGCCAGGGATTGCCTTTTCTATAGTAAATTATGCAAAAAATAATTTTCAACTGTCGCAAATTTTAAGTGCGCCAGGGATTGCCTTTTCTATAGTAAATTATTCAAAAAATAATTTTTTACTGTCGCAAATTTTAATTATGCCAGGGATTGCCTTTTCTATAGTAAATTCTTCAAAAAATAATTTTCAACTGTCGCAAATTTTAATTACGCCAGGGATTGCCTTTTCTATAGTAAATTATTCAAAAAATAATTTTCAACTGTCGCAAATTTTAAATACGCCAGGGATTGCCTTTTCTATAGTAAATTATTCAAAAAATAATTTTTTACTGTCGCAAATTTTAATTGCGCCAGGGATTGCCTTTTCTACAGTAAATTATTCAAAAAATAATTTTATACTGTCGCAAATTTTAAATACGCCAAGGATTGCCTTTTCTATAGTAAATTATTCAAAAAATAATTTTCAACTGTCGCAAATTTTAAATATCCCAGGGATTGCCTTTTCTATAGTAAATTTTGCAAAAAAATAATTTTTTACTGTCGCAAATTTTAAATATCCCAGGGATTGCCTTTTCTATAGTAAATTATTCAAAAAATAATTTTTTACTGTCGCAAATTTTAATTATGCCAGGGATTGCCTTTTCTATAGTAAATTATTCAAAAAATAATTTTCAATTGTCGCAAATTTTAATTACGCCAGGGATTGCCTTTTCTATAGTAAATTATTCAAAAAATAATTTTCAACTGTCGCAAATTTTAATTGCGCCAGGGATTGCCTTTTCTATAGTAAATTATTCAAAAAATAATTTTTTACTGTCGCAAATTTTAAATATCCTAGGGATTGCCTTTTCTATAGTAAATTTCTCACAAATTAATTTTTTACTGTCGCAAATTTTAAATACGCCAGGGATTGCCTTTTCTATAGTAAATTATTCAAAAAATAATTTTCTACTGTCGCAAATTTTAATTACGCCAGGGATTGCCTTTTCTATAGTAAATTATTCAAAAAATAATTTTTTACTGTCGCAAATTTTAATTATGCCAGGGATTGCCTTTTCTATAGTAAATTATTCAAAAAATAATTTTCAATTGTCGCAAATTTTAATTACGCCAGGGATTGCCTTTTCTATAGTAAATTATTCAAAAAATAATTTTCAACTGTCGCAAATTTTAATTGCGCCAGGGATTGCCTTTTCTATAGTAAATTATTCAAAAAATAATTTTTTACTGTCGCAAATTTTAAATATCCTAGGGATTGCCTTTTCTATAGTAAATTTCTCACAAATTAATTTTTTACTGTCGCAAATTTTAATTACGCCAGGGATTGCCTTTTCTATAGTAAATTATTCAAAAAATAATTTTTTACTGTCGCAAATTTCAAATCCGCCAGGGATTGCCTTTTCTATACTAAATTATTCAAAAAATAATTTTTTACTGTCGCAAATTTTAATTATGCCAGGGATTGCCTTTTCTATAGTAAATTATTCAAAAAATAATTTTCAATTGTCGCAAATTTTAATTACGCCAGGGATTGCCTTTTCTATAGTAAATTATTCAAAAAATAATTTTCAACTGTCGCAAATTTTAATTGCGCCAGGGATTGCCTTTTCTATAGTAAATTATTCAAAAAATAATTTTTTACTGTCGCAAATTTTAAATATCCTAGGGATTGCCTTTTCTATAGTAAATTTCTCACAAATTAATTTTTTACTGTCGCAAATTTTAATTACGCCAGGGATTGCCTTTTCTATAGTAAATTATTCAAAAAATAATTTTTTACTGTCGCAAATTTCAAATCCGCCAGGGATTGCCTTTTCTATACTAAATTATTCAAAAAATAATTTTCAACTGTCGCAAATTTTAAATACGCCAGGGATTGCCTTTTCTATAGTAAATTTTGCAAAAAAATAATTTTTTACTGTCGCAAATTTTAAATATCCTAGGGATTGCCTTTTCTATAGTAAATTTCTCACAAATTAATTTTTTACTGTCGCAAATTTTAAATACGCCAGGGATTGCCTTTTCTATAGTAAATTATTCAAAAAATAATTTTCTACTGTCGCAAATTTTAATTACGCCAGGGATTGCCTTTTCTATAGTAAATTATTCAAAAAATAATTTTTTACTGTCGCAAATTTTAAGTGCGCCAGGGATTACCTTTTCTATAGTAAATTATTCAAAAAATAATTTTTTACTGTCGCAAATTTCAATTCCGCCAGGGATTGCCTTTTCTATAGTAAATTATTCAAAAAATAATTTTCAACTGTCGCAAATTTTAATTGCGCCAGGGATTGCCTTTTCTATAGTAAATTATTCAAAAAATAATTTTTTACTGTCGCAACTTTCAAATCCGCCAGGGATTGCCTTTTCTATAGTAAATTATTCAAAAAATAATTTTCTACTGTCGCAAATTTTAATTGCGCCAGGGATTGCCTTTTCTATAGTAAATTATGCAAAAAATAATTTTCAACTGTCGCAAATTTTAAGTGCGCCAGGGATTGCCTTTTCTATAGTAAATTATTCAAAAAATAATTTTTTACTGTCGCAAATTTTAATTATGCCAGGGATTGCCTTTTCTATAGTAAATTCTTCAAAAAATAATTTTCAACTGTCGCAAATTTTAATTACGCCAGGGATTGCCTTTTCTATAGTAAATTATTCAAAAAATAATTTTCAACTGTCGCAAATTTTAAATACGCCAGGGATTGCCCTTTCTATAGTAAATTATTCAAAAAATAATTTTTTACTGTCGCAAATTTTAATTGCGCCAGGGATTGCCTTTTCTACAGTAAATTATTCAAAAAATAATTTTATACTGTCGCAAATTTTAAATCCGCCAAGGATTGCCTTTTCTATAGTAAATTATTCAAAAAATAATTTTCAACTGTCGCAAATTTTAAATATCCCAGGGATTGCCTTTTCTATAGTAAATTTTGCAAAAAAATTATTTTTTACTGTCGCAAATTTTAAATATCCCAGGGATTGCCTTTTCTATAGTAAATTATTCAAAAAATAATTTTTTACTGTCGCAAATTTTAATTATGCCAGGGATTGCCTTTTCTATAGTAAATTATTCAAAAAATAATTTTCAATTGTCGCAAATTTTAATTACGCCAGGGATTGCCTTTTCTATAGTAAATTATTCAAAAAATAATTTTCAACTGTCGCAAATTTTAATTGCGCCAGGGATTGCCTTTTCTATAGTAAATTATTCAAAAAATAATTTTATACTGTCGCAAATTTTAATTACGCCAGGGATTGCCTTTTCTATAGTAAATTATTCAAAAAATAATTTTATACTGTCGCAAATTTTAATTACGCCATGGATTGCCTTTTCTATAGTAAATTATTCAAAAAATAATTTTCAATTGTCGCAAATTTTAATTACGCCAGTGATTGCCTTTTCTATAGTAAATTATTCAAAAAATAATTTTCAACTGTCGCAAATTTTAATTACGCCATGGATTGCCTTTTCTATAGTAAATTATTCAAAAAATAATTTTCAATTGTCGCAAATTTTAATTGCGCCAGGGATTGCCTTTTCTATAGTAAATTATTCAAAAAATAATTTTATACTGTCGCAAATTTTAAATACGCCAGGGATTACCTTTTCTATAGTAAATTATTCAAAAAATAATTTTCAATTGTCGCAAATTTTAATTACGCCAGGGATTGCCTTTTCTATAGTAAATTATTCAAAAAATAATTTTCAACTGTCGCAAATTTTAATTGCGCCAGGGATTGCCTTTTCTATAGTAAATTATTCAAAAAATAATTTTCAACTGTCGCAAATTTTAAATACGCCAGGGATTGCCTTTTCTATAGAAAATTATTCAAAAAATAATTTTTTACTGTCGCAAATTTTAATTGCGCCAGGGATTGCCTTTTCTACAGTAAATTATTCAAAAAATAATTTTATACTGTCGCAAATTTTAAATACGCCAAGGATTGCCTTTTCTATAGTAAATTATTCAAAAAATAATTTTCAACTGTCGCAAATTTTAAATATCCCAGGGATTGCCTTTTCTATAGTAAATTTTGCAAAAAAATAATTTTTTACTGTCGCAAATTTTAAATATCCCAGGGATTGCCTTTTCTATAGTAAATTATTCAAAAAATAATTTTTTACTGTCGCAAATTTTAATTATGCCAGGGATTGCTTTTCTATAGTAAATTGTTCAAAAAATAATTTTCAACTGTCGCAAATTTTAAATACGCCAGGGATTGCCTTTTCTATAGTAAATTATTCAAAAAATAATTTTATACTGTCGCAAATTTTAAATACGCCAGGGATTGCCTTTTCTATAGTAAATTATTCAAAAAATAATTTTATACTGTCGCAAATTTTAAATACGCCAGGGTTTGCCTTTTCTATAGTAAATTTTGCAAAAAAATAATTTTTTACTGTCGCAAATTTTAAATATCCCAGGGATTGCCTTTTCTATAGTAAATTATTCAAAAAATAATTTTCTACTGTCGCAAATTTTAATTATGCCAGGGATTGCCTTTTCTATAGTAAATTATTCAAAAAATAATTTTCAATTGTCGCAAATTTTAACTACGCCAGGGATTGCCTTTTCTATAGTAAATTATTCAAAAAATAATTTTCAACTGTCGCAAATTTTAATTGCGCCAGGGATTGCCCTTTCTATAGTAAATTATTCAAAAAATAATTTTCAACTGTCGCAAATTTTAATTGCGCCAGGGATTGCCTTTTCTATAGTAAATTATTCAAAAAATAATTTTATACTGTCGCAAATTTTAATTACGCCATGGATTGCCTTTTCTATAGTAAATTATTCAAAAAATAATTTTCAATTGTCGCAAATTTTAATTACGCCAGGGATTGCCTTTTCTATAGTAAATTATTCAAAAAATAATTTTCAACTGTCGCAAATTTTAATTGCGCCAGGGATTGCCTTTTCTATAGTAAATTATTCAAAAAATAATTTTATACTGTCGCAAATTTTAATTACGCCAGGGATTGCCTTTTCTATAGTAAATTATTCAAAAAATAATTTTCAACTGTCGCAAATTTAATTGCGCCAGGGATTGCCTTTTCTATAGTAAATTATTCAGAAAATAATTTTCTACTGTCGCAAATTTTAAATACGCCAGGGATTGCCTTTTCTATAGTAAATTATTCAAAAAATAATTTTATACTGTCGCAAATTTTAAATACGCCAGGGATTGCCTTTTCTATAGTAAATTATTCAAAAAATAATTTTTTACTGTCGCAAATTTTAAGTGCGCCAGGGATTGCCTTTTCTATAGTAAATTATTCAAAAAATAATTTTTTACTGTCGCAAATTTTAATTATGCCAGGGATTGCCTTTTCTATAGTAAATTATTCAAAAAATAATTTTCAACTGTCGCAAATTTTAATTACGCCAGGGATTGCCTTTTCTATAGTAAATTATTCAAAAAATAATTTTCAACTGTCGCAAATTTTAATTACGCCAGGGATTGCCTTTTCTATAGTAAATTATTCAAAAAATAATTTTTTACTGTCGCAAATTTTAATTGCGCCAGGGATTGCCTTTTCTACAGTAAATTATTCAAAAAATAATTTTATACTGTCGCAAATTTTAAATACGCCAGGGATTGGCTTTTCTATAGTAAATTATTCAAAAAATAATTTTCAATTGTCGCAAATTTTAAATATCCCAGGGATTGCCTTTTCTATAGTAAATTATTCAAAAAATAATTTTTTACTGTCGCAAATTTCAAATCCGCAAGGGATTGCCTTTTCTATACTAAATTATTCAAAAAATAATTTTCAACGGTCGCAAATTTTAAATACGCCAGGGATTGCCTTTTCTATAGTAAATTTTGCAAAAAAATAATTTTTTACTGTCGCAAATTTTAAATATCCTAGGGATTGCCTTTTCTATAGTAAATTTCTCACTAATTAATTTTTTACTGTCGCAAATTTTAAATACGGCAGGGGTTGCCTTTTCTATAGTAAATTATTCAAAAAATAATTTTCTACTGTCGCAAATTTTAATTACGCCAGGGATTGCCTTTTCTATAGTAAATTATTCAAAAAATAATTTTTTACTGTCGCAAATTTTAAGTGCGCCAGGGATTACCTTTTCTATAGTAAATTATTCAAAAAATAATTTTTTACTGTCGCAAATTGCAAATCCGCCAGGGATTGCCTTTTCTATAGTAAATTATTCAAAAAATAATTTTCAACTGTCGCAAATTTTAATTGCGCCAGGGATTGCCTTTTCTATAGTAAATTATTCAAAAAATAATTTTTTACTGTCGCAACTTTCAAATCCGCCAGGGATTGCCTTTTCTATAGTAAATTATTCAAAAAATAATTTTCTACTGTCGCAAATTTTAATTGCACCAGGGATTGCCTTTTCTATAGTAAATTATGCAAAAAATAATTTTCAACTGTCGCAAATTTTAAGTGCGCCAGGGATTGCCTTTTCTATAGTAAATTATTCAAAAAATAATTTTTTACTGTCGCAAATTTTAATTATGCCAGGGATTGGCTTTTCTATAGTAAATTCTTCAAAAAATAATTTTCAACTGTCGCAAATTTTAATTACGCCAGGGATTGCCTTTTCTATAGTAAATTATTCAAAAAATAATTTTCAACTGTCGCAAATTTTAAATACGCCAGGGATTGTCTTTTCTATAGTAAATTATTCAAAAAATAATTTTTTACTGTAGCAAATTTTAATTGCGCCAGGGATTGCCTTTTCTACAGTAAATTATTCAAAAAATAATTTTATACTGTCGCAAATTTTAAATACGCCAAGGATTGCCTTTTCTATAGTAAATTATTCAAAAAATAATTTTCAACTGTCGCGAATTTTAAATATCCCAGGGATTGCCTTTTCTATAGTAAATTTTGCAAAAAAATAATTTTTTACTGTCGCAAATTTTAAATATCCCAGGGATTGCCTTTTCTATAGTAAATTATTCAAAAAATAATTTTTTACTGTCGCAAATTTTAATTATGCCAGGGATTGCCTTTTCTATAGTAAATTATTCAAAAAATAATTTTCAACTGTCGCAAATTTTAATTACGCCAGGGATTGCCTTTTCTATAGTAAATTATTCAAAAAATAATTTTCAACTTTCGCAAATTTTAATTACGCCAGGGATTGCCTTTTCTATAGTAAATTATTCAAAAAATAATTTTTTACTGTCGCAAATTTCAAATCCGCCAGGGATTGCCTTTTCTATAGTAAATTATTCAAAAAATAATTTTCTACTGTCGCAAATTTTAATTGCGCCAGGGATTGCCTTTTCTATAGTAAATTATTCAAAAAATAATTTTCAACTGTCGCAAATTTTAAGTGCGCCAAGGATTGCCTTTTCAATAGTAAATTATTCAAAAAATAATTTTTTACTGTCGCAAATTTTAATTATGCCAGGGATTGCCTTTTCTATAGTAAATTATTCAAAAAATAATTTTCAACTGTCGCAAATTTTAATTACGCCAGGGATTGCCTTTTCTATAGTAAATTATTCAAAAAATAATTTTCAATTGTCGCAAATTTTAATTACACCAGGGATTGCCTTTTCTATAGTAAATTATTCAAAAAATAATTTTTAACTGTCGCAAATTTTAATTGCGCCAGGGATTGCCTTTTCTACAGTAAATTATTCAAAAAATAATTTTATACTGTCGCAAATTTTAAATACGCCAGGGATTGCCTTTTCTATAGTAAATTATTCAAAAAATAATTTTCAACTGTCGCAAATTTTAAATATCCCAGGGATTGCCTTTTCTATAGTAAATTTTGCAAAAAAATAATTTTTTACTGTCGCAAATTTTAAATATCCCAGGGATTGCCTTTTCTATAGTAAATTTCTCACAAGATAATTTTCTGCTGTCGCAAATTTTAATTGCGCCAGGGATTGCCTTTTCTATAATAAATTATTCAAAAAATAATTTTCAACTGTCGCAAATTTTAAGTGCGCCAAGGATTGCCTTTTCTATAGTAAATTATTCAAAAAATAATTTTCTACTGTCGCAAATTTTAATTACGCCAGGGATTGCCTTTTCTATAGTAAATTATTCAAAAAATAATTTTTTACTGTTGCAAGTTTTAAATACGCCAAGGATTGCCTTTTCTATAGTAAATTTTGCAAAAAAATAATTTTTAACTGCCGCAAATTTTAATTGCGCCAGGGATTGCCTTTTCTACAGTAAATTATTCAAAAAATAATTTTATACTGTCGCAAATTTTAAATACGCCAGGGATTGCCTTTTCTATAGTAAATTATTCAAAAAATAATTTTCAACTGTCGCAAATTTTAAATATCCCAGGGATTGCCTTTTCTATAGTAAATTTTGCAAAAAAATAATTTTTTACTGTCGCACATTTTAAATATCCCAGGGATTGCCTTTTCTATAGTAAATTTCTCACAAAATAATTTTCTACTGTCGCAAATTTTAATTGCGCCAGGGATTGCCTTTTCTATAATAAATTATTCAAAAAATAATTTTCAACTGTCGCAAATTTTAAGTGCGCCAAGGATTGCCTTTTCTATAGTAAATTATTCAAAAAATAATTTTCAATTGTCGCAAATTTTAATTACACCAGGGATTGCCTTTTCTATAGTAAATTATTCAAAAAATAATTTTTAACTGTCGCAAATTTTAATTGCGCCAGGGATTGCCTTTTCTACAGTAAATTATTCAAAAAATAATTTTATACTGTCGCAAATTTTAAATACGCCAGTGATTGCCTTTTCTATAGTAAATTATTCAAAAAATAATTTTCAACTGTCGCAAATTTTAAATATCCCAGGGATTGCCTTTTCTATAGTAAATTTTGCAAAAAAATAATTTTTTACTGTCGCAAATTTTAAATATCCCAGGGATTGCCTTTTCTATAGTAAATTATTCAAAAAATAATTTTCAACTGTCGCAAATTTTAATTACGCCAGGGATTGCCTTTTCTATAGTAAATTATTCAAAAAATACTTTTCAACTGTCGCAAATTTTAAATACGCCAGGGATTGTCTTTTCTATAGTAAATTATTCAAAAAATAATTTTTTACTGTAGCAAATTTTAATTGCGCCAGGGATTGCCTTTTCTACAGTAAATTATTCAAAAAATAATTTTATACTGTCGCAAATTTTAAATACGCCAAGGATTGCCTTTTCTATAGTAAATTATTCAAAAAATAATTTTCAACTGTCGCAAATTTTAAATATCCCAGGGATTGCCTTTTCTATAGTAAATTTTGCAAAAAAATAATTTTTTACTGTCGCAAATTTTAAATATCCCAGGGATTGCCTTTTCTATAGTAAATTATTCAAAAAATAATTTTTTACTGTCGCAAATTTTAATTATGCCAGGGATTGCCTTTTCTATAGTAAATTATTCAAAAAATAATTTTCAACTGTCGCAAATTTTAATTACGCCAGGGATTGCCTTTTCTATAGTAAATTATTCAAAAAATAATTTTCAACTGTCGCAAATTTTAATTACGCCAGGGATTGCCTTTTCTATAGTAAATTATTCAAAAAATAATTTTTTACTGTCGCAAATTTCAAATCCGCCAGGGATTGCCTTTTCTATAGTAAATTATTCAAAAAATAATTTTCTACTGTCGCAAATTTTAATTGCGCCAGGGATTGCCTTTTCTATAGTAAATTATTCAAAAAATAATTTTCAACTGTCGCAAATTTTAAGTGCGCCAAGGATTGCCTTTTCAATAGTAAATTATTCAAAAAATAATTTTTTACTGTCGCAAATTTTAATTATGCCAGGGATTGCCTTTTCTATAGTAAATTATTCAAAAAATAATTTTCAACTGTCGCAAATTTTAATTACGCCAGGGATTGCCTTTTCTATAGTAAATTATTCAAAAAATAATTTTCAATTGTCGCAAATTTTAATTACACCAGGGATTGCCTTTTCTATAGTAAATTATTCAAAAAATAATTTTTAACTGTCGCAAATTTTAATTGCGCCAGGGATTGCCTTTTCTACAGTAAATTATTCAAAAAATAATTTTATACTGTCGCAAATTTTAAATACGCCAGGGATTGCCTTTTCTATAGTAAATTATTCAAAAAATAATTTTCAACTGTCGCAAATTTTAAATATCCCAGGGATTGCCTTTTCTATAGTAAATTTTGCAAAAAAATAATTTTTTACTGTCGCAAATTTTAAATATCCCAGGGATTGCCTTTTCTATAGTAAATTTCTCACAAAATAATTTTCTGCTGTCGCAAATTTTAATTGCGCCAGGGATTGCCTTTTCTATAATAAATTATTCAAAAAATAATTTTCAACTGTCGCAAATTTTAAGTGCGCCAAGGATTGCCTTTTCTATAGTAAATTATTCAAAAAATAATTTTCTACTGTCGCAAATTTTAATTACGCCAGGGATTGCCTTTTCTATAGTAAATTATTCAAAAAATAATTTTTTACTGTTGCAAGTTTTAAATACGCCAAGGATTGCCTTTTCTATAGTAAATTTTGCAAAAAAATAATTTTTAACTGCCGCAAATTTTAATTGCGCCAGGGATTGCCTTTTCTACAGTAAATTATTCAAAAAATAATTTTATACTGTCGCAAATTTTAAATACGCCAGGGATTGCCTTTTCTATAGTAAATTATTCAAAAAATAATTTTCAACTGTCGCAAATTTTAAATATCCCAGGGATTGCCTTTTCTATAGTAAATTTTGCAAAAAAATAATTTTTTACTGTCGCAAATTTTAAATATCCCAGGGATTGCCTTTTCTATAGTAAATTTCTCACAAAATAATTTTCTACTGTCGCAAATTTTAATTGCGCCAGGGATTGCCTTTTCTATAATAAATTATTCAAAAAATAATTTTCAACTGTCGCAAATTTTAAGTGCGCCAAGGATTGCCTTTTCTATAGTAAATTATTCAAAAAATAATTTTCAATTGTCGCAAATTTTAATTACACCAGGGATTGCCTTTTCTATAGTAAATTATTCAAAAAATAATTTTTAACTGTCGCAAATTTTAATTGCGCCAGGGATTGCCTTTTCTACAGTAAATTATTCAAAAAATAATTTTATACTGTCGCAAATTTTAAATACGCCAGTGATTGCCTTTTCTATAGTAAATTATTCAAAAAATAATTTTCAACTGTCGCAAATTTTAAATATCCCAGGGATTGCCTTTTCTATAGTAAATTTTGCAAAAAAATAATTTTTTACTGTCGCAAATTTTAAATATCCCAGGGATTGCCTTTTCTATAGTAAATTTCTCACAAAATAATTTTCTACTGTCGCAAATTTTAATTGCGCCAGGGATTGCCTTTTCTATAATAAATAATTCAAAAAATAATTTTCAACTGTCGCAAATTTTAAGTGCGCCAAGGATTGCCTTTTCTATAGTAAAGTATTCAAAAAATAATTTTCTACTGTCGCAAATTTTAATTACGCCAGGGATTGCCTTTTCTATAGTAAATTATTCAAAAAATAATTTTTTACTGTTGCAAGTTTTAAATACGCCAGGGATTGCCTTTTCTATAGTAAATTTTGCAAAAAAATAATTTTTTACTGTCGCAAATTTTAAATATCCCAGGGATTGCCTTTTCTATAGTAAATTTCTCACAAATTAATTTTTTACTGTCGCAAATTTTAAGTGCGCCAGGGATTGCCCTTTCTATAGTAAATTATTCAAAAAATAATTTTCAACTGTCGCAAATTTTAATTGCGCCAGGGATTGCCTTTTCTATAGTAAATTATTCAAAAAATAATTTTCAACTGTCGCAAATTTTAATTACGCCAGGGATTGCCTTTTCTATAGTAAATTATTCAAAAAATAATTTTTTACTGTCGCAAATTTCAAATCCGCCAGGGATTGCCTTTTCTATAGTAAATTATTCAAAAAATAATTTTCAATTGTCGCAAATTTTAATTACACCAGGGATTGCCTTTTCTATAGTAAATTATTCAAAAAATAATTTTTAACTGTCGCAAATTTTAATTGCGCCAGGGATTGCCTTTTCTACAGTAAATTATTCAAAAAATAATTTTATACTGTCGCAAATTTTAAATACGCCAGGGATTGCCTTTTCTATAGTAAATTATTCAAAAAATAATTTTCAACTGTCGCAAATTTTAAATATCCCAGGGATTGCCTTTTCTATAGTAAATTTTGCAAAAAAATAATTTTTTACTATCGCAAATTTTAAATATCCCAGGGATTGCCTTTTCTATAGTAAATTTCTCACAAAATAATTTTCTGCTGTCGCAAATTTTAATTGCGCCAGGGATTGCCTTTTCTATAATAAATTATTCAAAAAATAATTTTCAACTGTCGCAAATTTTAAGTGCGCCAAGGATTGCCTTTTCTATAGTAAATTATTCAAAAAATAATTTTCTACTGTCGCAAATTTTAATTACGCCAGGGATTGCCTTTTCTATAGTAAATTATTCAAAAAATAATTTTTTACTGTTGCAAGTTTTAAATACGCCAAGGATTGCCTTTTCTATAGTAAATTTTGCAAAAAAATAATTTTTAACTGCCGCAAATTTTAATTGCGCCAGGGATTGCCTTTTCTACAGTAAATTATTCAAAAAATAATTTTATACTGTCGCAAATTTTAAATACGCCAGGGATTGCCTTTTCTATAGTAAATTATTCAAAAAATAATTTTCAACTGTCGCAAATTTTAAATATCCCAGGGATTGCCTTTTCTATAGTAAATTTTGCAAAAAAATAATTTTTTACTGTCGCAAATTTTAAATATCCCAGGGATTGCCTTTTCTATAGTAAATTTCTCACAAAATAATTTTCTACTGTCGCAAATTTTAATTGCGCCAGGGATTGCCTTTTCTATAATAAATTATTCAAAAAATAATTTTCAACTGTCGCAAATTTTAAGTGCGCCAAGGATTGCCTTTTCTATAGTAAATTATTCAAAAAATAATTTTCAATTGTCGCAAATTTTAATTACACCAGGGATTGCCTTTTCTATAGTAAATTATTCAAAAAATAATTTTTAACTGTCGCAAATTTTAATTGCGCCAGGGATTGCCTTTTCTACAGTAAATTATTCAAAAAATAATTTTATACTGTCGCAAATTTTAAATACGCCAGTGATTGCCTTTTCTATAGTAAATTATTCAAAAAATAATTTTCAACTGTCGCAAATTTTAAATATCCCAGGGATTGCCTTTTCTATAGTAAATTTTGCAAAAAAATAATTTTTTACTGTCGCAAATTTTAAATATCCCAGGGATTGCCTTTTCTATAGTAAATTTCTCACAAAATAATTTTCTACTGTCGCAAATTTTAATTGCGCCAGGGATTGCCTTTTCTATAATAAATAATTCAAAAAAT
This sequence comes from Dioctria linearis, assembly GCA_963930735.1. NCBI lineage: Eukaryota > Metazoa > Arthropoda > Insecta > Diptera > Asilidae > Dioctria > Dioctria linearis. The sequence goes on along the minus strand of CAWVNZ010001703.1, from coordinate 3,284 downwards.
AATTTTCAACTGTCGCAAATTTTAAGTGCGCCAAGGATTGCCTTTTCTATAGTAAAGTATTCAAAAAATAATTTTCTACTGTCGCAAATTTTAATTACGCCAGGGATTGCCTTTTCTATAGTAAATTATTCAAAAAATAATTTTTTACTGTTGCAAGTTTTAAATACGCCAGGGATTGCCTTTTCTATAGTAAATTTTGCAAAAAAATAATTTTTTACTGTCGCAAATTTTAAATATCCCAGGGATTGCCTTTTCTATAGTAAATTTCTCACAAATTAATTTTTTACTGTCGCAAATTTTAAGTGCGCCAGGGATTGCCCTTTCTATAGTAAATTATTCAAAAAATAATTTTCAACTGTCGCAAATTTTAATTGCGCCAGGGATTGCCTTTTCTATAGTAAATTATTCAAAAAATAATTTTCAACTGTCGCAAATTTTAATTACGCCAGGGATTGCCTTTTCTATAGTAAATTATTCAAAAAATAATTTTTTACTGTCGCAAATTTCAAATCCGCCAGGGATTGCCTTTTCTATAGTAAATTATTCAAAAAATAATTTTCAATTGTCGCAAATTTTAATTACACCAGGGATTGCCTTTTCTATAGTAAATTATTCAAAAAATAATTTTTAACTGTCGCAAATTTTAATTGCGCCAGGGATTGCCTTTTCTACAGTAAATTATTCAAAAAATAATTTTATACTGTCGCAAATTTTAAATACGCCAGGGATTGCCTTTTCTATAGTAAATTATTCAAAAAATAATTTTCAACTGTCGCAAATTTTAAATATCCCAGGGATTGCCTTTTCTATAGTAAATTTTGCAAAAAAATAATTTTTTACTATCGCAAATTTTAAATATCCCAGGGATTGCCTTTTCTATAGTAAATTTCTCACAAAATAATTTTCTGCTGTCGCAAATTTTAATTGCGCCAGGGATTGCCTTTTCTATAATAAATTATTCAAAAATAATTTTCAACTGTCGCAAATTTTAAGTGCGCCAAGGATTGCCTTTTCTATAGTAAATTATTCAAAAAATAATTTTCTACTGTCGCAAATTTTAATTACGCCAGGGATTGCCTTTTCTATAGTAAATTATTCAAAAAATAATTTTTTATTGTTGCAAGTTTTAAATACGCCAAGGATTGCCTTTTCTATAGTAAATTTTGCAAAAAAAATAATTTTTAACTGCCGCAAATTTTAATTGCGCCAGGGATTGCCTTTTCTACAGTAAATTATTCAAAAAATAATTTTATACTGTCGCAAATTTTAAATACGCCAGGGATTGCCTTTTCTATAGTAAATTATTCAAAAAATAATTTTCAACTGTCGCAAATTTTAAATATCCCAGGGATTGCCTTTTCTATAGTAAATTTTGCAAAAAAATAATTTTTTACTGTCGCAAATTTTAAATATCCCAGGGATTGCCTTTTCTATAGTAAATTTCTCACAAAATAATTTTCTACTGTCGCAAATTTTAATTGCGCCAGGGATTGCCTTTTCTATAATAAATTATTCAAAAAATAATTTTCAACTGTCGCAAATTTTAAGTGCGCCAAGGATTGCCTTTTCTATAGTAAATTATTCAAAAAATAATTTTCAATTGTCGCAAATTTTAATTACACCAGGGATTGCCTTTTCTATAGTAAATTATTCAAAAAATAATTTTTAACTGTCGCAAATTTTAATTGCGCCAGGGATTGCCTTTTCTACAGTAAATTATTCAAAAAATAATTTTATACTGTCGCAAATTTTAAATACGCCAGTGATTGCCTTTTCTATAGTAAATTATTCAAAAAATAATTTTCAACTGTCGCAAATTTTAAATATCCCAGGGATTGCCTTTTTCTATAGTAAATTTTGCAAAAAAATAATTTTTTACTGTCGCAAATTTTAAATATCCCAGGGATTGCCTTTTCTATAGTAAATTTCTCACAAAATAATTTTCTACTGTCGCAAATTTTAATTGCGCCAGGGATTGCCTTTTCTATAATAAATAATTCAAAAAATAATTTTCAACTGTCGCAAATTTTAAGTGCGCCAAGGATTGCCTTTTCTATAGTAAAGTATTCCAAAAATAATTTTCTACTGTCGCAAATTTTAATTACGCCAGGGATTGCCTTTTCTATAGTAAATTATTCAAAAAATAATTTTTTACTGTTGCAAGTTTTAAATACGCCAGGGATTGCCTTTTCTATAGTAAATTTTGCAAAAAAATAATTTTTTACTGTCGCAAATTTTAAATATCCCAGGGATTGCCTTTTCTATAGTAAATTTCTCACAAATTATTTTTTTACTGTCGCAAATTTTAAGTGCGCCAGGGATTGCCCTTTCTATAGTAAATTATTCAAAAAATAATTTTCAACTGTCGCAAATTTTAATTGCGCCAGGGATTGCCTTTTCTATAGTAAATTATTCAAAAAATAATTTTATACTGTCGCAAATTTTAATTACGCCATGGATTGCCTTTTCTATAGTAAATTATTCAAAAAATAATTTTCAATTGTCGCAAATTTTAATTACGCCAGGGATTGCCTTTTCTATAGTAAATTATTCAAAAAATAATTTCCAACTGTCGCAAATTTTAATTGCGCCAGGGATTGCCTTTTCTATAGTAAATTATTCAAAAAATAATTTTATACTGTCGCAAATTTTAATTACGCCAGGGATTGCCTTTTCTATAGTAAATTATTCAAAAAATAATTTTCAACTGTCGCAAATTTTAATTGCGCCAGGGATTGCCTTTTCTATAGTAAATTATTCAGAAAATAATTTTCTACTGTCGCAAATTTTAAAGACGCCAGGGATTGCCTTTTCTATAGTAAATTATTCAAAAAATAATTTTATACTGTCGCAAATTTTAAATACGCCAGGGATTGCCTTTTCTATAGTAAATTATTCAAAAAATAATTTTTTACTGTCGCAAATTTTAAGTGCGCCAGGGATTGCCTTTTCTTTAGTAAATTATTCAAAAAATAATTTTTTACTGTCGCAAATTTTAATTATGCCAGGGATTGCCTTTTCTATAGTAAATTATTCAAAAAATAATTTTCAACTGTCGCAAATTTTAATTACGCCAGGGATTGCCTTTTCTATAGTAAATTATTCAAAAAATAATTTTCAACTGTCGCAAATTTTAATTACGCCAGGGATTGCCTTTTCTATAGTAAATTATTCAAAAAATAATTTTTTACTGTCGCAAATTTTAATTGCGCCCAGGGATTGCCTTTTCTACAGTAAATTATTCAAAAAATAATTTTTATACTGTCGCAAATTTTAAATACGCC